>CM037015.1:11778631-11901131 GCA_020875875.1 Dioscorea alata
TCATTGATCAAGAACGAAAGTTAGGGGATCGAAGATGATCAGATACCGTCTAATTCTCAACCATAAACAATGCCGACCAGGGATCGGCGGATGTTGCTTTTAGGACTCCGCCAGTACCTTATGAGAAATCAAAGTCCTTGGGTTCTGGGGGGAGTATGGTCGCAAGGTTGAAACTTAAAGGAATTGACGGAAGGGCACCACCAGGAGTGGAGCCTGCGGCTTAATTTGACTCAACACGGGGAAACTTACCAGGTCTAGACATAGCAAAGATTGATAGACTGAGTGCTTTTTCTTGATTCTATGGGTGGTGGTGCATGGCCATTCTTAGTTGGTGGAGCTAGTTAATTCCGATAACGAACGAGACCTCAGCCTACTAACTAGCTATACGGAGGAATCCCTCCGCGGCCAGCTTCTTAGAGGGACTGTGGCCGTTTAGGCAATGAAAGTTTGAGGCAATAACAGGTCTGTGATGTCCTTAGATGTTCTGTGCCGCACGCGCGCTACACTGATGTATTCAACGAGTCTATAGCCTTGGCCGACAAGCCCGGGTAATCTTGTTAAATTTCATCGTGATGGGGATAGATCATTGCAATTGTTGGTCTTCAACGAGGAATTCCTAGTAAGAGCGAGTCATCAGCACGCGTTGACTACACCCCTGCTCTTTGTACACAATGCCCGTCCCTCCTACCGATTGAATAGTCCGGTAAAGTGTTCGGATCGCCGCGAGCGGGGCTGTCTTACCGCCCGCGATGTCATGAGAAGTCCACTGAACCTTATCATTTAGAGTAAGGAGAAGTTGTAACAAGGTTTCCGTAGGTGAACCTGCGAAAAGATCATTCTCTAGACCCACCGCAAACACGCGAAAGACTGAGAACACGCGGAAGCGCGGGGCGCCAAGGACGTCCCAACCTTCCGCGTGGGCAGCGGCTTCCCCCGAGCGCCGTGCGACGGCGCGGAGGAAAGAAACGACACATGAGTCACACGACTCTCAACAACGTATATCTTCACTCTCGCATCGATGAAGAACGTAGCGAAATGCGATACTTGGTGTGAATTACAGAATCCCGTGAACCATCGAGTCTTTGAACGTAAGTTACACCTGAGGCCCCCTGCGTGCCACCAACGGATGACGAGGGCCGCCGCGAGGGGGCGGGGATGACCTCCCCCTCCGCCGGCCCTCACGCCGCGACCCCAGGTCAGGCGGGGCCACCCACTGAGTTTAAACATATCAGTAAGCGGAGGAAAAGAAACTTACGATGATTCCCCTAGTAACGGCGAGCGAACCAGGAAGAGCCCAGCTTGAGAATCTCGCGGTGACTTCGCCCGAATTATAGTCTGCAGAAGCGTCCTCAGCGACGGACTCGGCCCAAGTCCCCTGGAAAGGGGTGCCGGAGAGGGTGAGAGCCCCATCGTGCCCGGACCCTGCCATACCACGAGGCACTGTCGGCGAGTCGGGTTGCTTGGGAATGCAGCCCCAATTTGGCGGTAAATTCCGTCCAAGGCTGAATACGGGTGAGAGACCGATAGCGAACAAGTACTGCAAGAAAAAGATGAAAAGGACTTTGAAAAGAGAGTCAGAGAGTGCTTGAAATTGCTGGGAGAGAAGCGGATAGGGGCCGGCGATGCGGCCCGGCCAAATGCAGAACGGCGACGAGTCGGTCCGCCGCTTGGCTCGGGACGCGGTCCGATGCGGGCTGCGCCGGAGGCCGAAGCCCGGGCGGATGACCCCACTCGAGGATACGCCGCCGGCGCGGCCGTGGATGCAGCGCTCGCCAGCCCCTCTGTACGTATTAGGTGTGGGGATGTTTGATAAACGCCTAACTGTACGTATTATTTATGTATGTTCTCATATTTTTTGAGTATTTTTATATGTGTGGATGCCCCTTTTCGGTCTAAATTGGTTTATTTCGTGTTACAGGTACAAAAGATACCATGGGGAGCTCGACAACGAGATTTTAGAAGAAATCGGCAAAGAAAACATCATTTTTGAGTCCCTGGTACTGTAGCGGAACTATGACAGCACTGTAGCACGAGGTTTTGGTGAAATGGCTAAGTCTGGAAATTCATACGGGTTGGAGCTGACACACCCTTTTGCGTGTGTGTACCGCAAGTGCACGGGTTGTCGAAGTAATAATTACCCCGATGAGTGGGTAGTCGAATCCGCAGGGAACGGAAGTACTAGTAATGACTGATTCTTAGTTATCTAGTCGAAACAATAATATGGAGCAATTGAATGTAATATGTAAAGTAAGAAAATCGCAAGAAAGAAAACAAATAAAAGGAAAAGGTAAAGGAGATCTCAATCAATGAAGATGAGATACTCGGGCAATGATCCCCCTAGGTTCTATCATGAAGTGCAAAACTAACTAAATGCTTCTAAACCAAGTTCTATGAGTCGAGGTAATCCAAGAACAATCGATCCCTGCTTCCAGGCCACCGATACTAGTCCCCTACAAGGTCCCAGCGGAGAATTTACTCAATCTCAACACCTCACACCCTATATGACCGCAATGAGTTTTAGGGATACCTAAGAGTGAAACCGATTCCTAAAATTAGATCTAACCCTATTTCTAGGCGAAAGATCCCTAACCCCTACTTGAGTCCTGATTGAATCGATCCGCAAGCGCACGGGTCGTCAAGTAATACCTCGCACAAAAGCACGAGGGTCGTATTCCACGGGGTTAAGGAGCTACTCTTACTCCTCCATCGCCTATTATCTAACCTAACAACACAAGCATGGATGTTTGTTCTACTAAAGCAAAGAGATAAATACGATATGATTAAACAAATTTAAAAGCATACAATGTGGTTGCAAGTGCTACAATGAAGAGTAAAGGCCTATGGATGTGGATCCCCTTGAGGGGTCATCATGATACATGGATGAAGGATGAAAGGTAGCTTGGTTGATTTAGACCGAAGGATCTCAAGATTAGATCAACCCCAATTTCTCGGCGATTGAACCCTAATCCCATACGGATATTGGTTGGAATCTCTTCCTAACCAACATCCCTACGATTGCATTAAGTATAAGGAGATCCCAAAATAAGGATACACTAAACCCTAGTCTATCCTTAAAACTCGGAGGGCTATCGACACCCAATTTCTCGGTGTGCCAATACAAGTAACCCCTTTTAATTCATTAATGACCTAATACACGTGAGTAGGTCACGTCTACGTGTATAATTCAAGAAAGAACTACGGATCTCTCCATGTGGTAGTTCTAGACATGAGGCACAATGAACTAAATCTTAAACCAAACCAAGCTTGCAATTAAGTAAAGATCATCCAAAATACATGATAAACCCCCCCAAGGTTCACCAACATCCGGTGGCCTTGGGGGTCTAGTGTGCCATCAAACAAGTAACAACAAGAGTACAAAGTAAATCACTTAAAAAGCTCATAAATGACACTCCCTAGATGAAATGATGAAGGAGGAGGTGGAGGTCCGGCCGAATGACGCTTTCCCCCGTCCAAGAGATGCCGAATGACGCTTCCCCTTGGCTTGGATCCTTGCCTCCTTGATGATGAAGCTTCTCCCCTTCAAAATGATGTTCTTGCCTCCTTTCTTGGCTCCAAATCGTCGTCTCCCAAAGATTTCTTCGTTTCTTCCCCTCTCAAGGCCGGCCAAGAAGTCCCCTTTGTGTGCCCTAAAAACCTCTATATATACTCCCGCAGGATCCCGGGGTGGATAGATCCATCCCGGGGTGGATAGATAGGCAAAAATAGGGCAAAACCTGTCTCATGTGGGGGTGCATCCCGGGGTGGATGAATGGATCCCGGGGTGGATAGGGGGCCGTGAGGGCTAGTTGAAAACTACTGTCTTTTGATGCTCACGGCCCCTTATACGGCCCCGTATGCTGCAGTACTCCAGCACCCTGATTCTTCATCCTTTTTTCGCCCAAATCGTATTATCATGTTCCTCATGGCTCCTCCATGCCCTACAACATAAATAATGCTCAATTAAGCATAAAACGGGCATCCATTCATATAAAAACACATGCTAAGTGAACAAAATATGTATGTTAAAACACATACATTTAGACACTTATCAAACATCCCCACACCTAAGCGTTTGCTTGTCCCCAAGCAAACAAATCATGAAAAACAAAGGGAATGATAAGTGGCTAAATGTACATCTCCGGCTCAAACAAATACGAGATTATACAAGTATAGAAAAATGATATACAGATGTTGAGTTACAGTCAATACGTACAACAAACAGATCCTGTCTCACCTCTTATATGTCTGTACAGTGTAAGTGAATCTTTCATCTCATTTGCCCTGACATGGTCTAGCCCTATGACTTCAATCAGTACAGCTCTATATGCTAATCACTCCACAAGTACAGAGTACTAAGTCTTAAAAAGCTAAGTGCCACTCCAATGAACAATTAAGATCCTTCTAATTCTACAACTTGAAACTAAATCCCATTTCGACTCACAAACTCAACTCAAGTAGGCATTCTAAGTGATCACTAGGGTTATTTTTATTTATATGTATAAACACTTTTTTTTTTTTTTTTTTTTTTCGAGTCCGCCTAACGTAGACCGCACAAAAATCTTTCTGGAGGATGCACATGCTGGTTAGGCACAAGAGTCACCCAACTACTCGATTACAGTCTACATAGACGCATTCATGCTCCATTAGCAGAGGAATACTGACATAGACTCTTTTTTTTTTTTTTTTTTTTTTTTTTTTTTTTTTTTTTTTTTTTTTACATACCCTAGATCACACCTTTAGACTGCACTACAAGTAACAAACCTAGGATTAGCTCAACAAGACTTAGAAGTTCTTAAGAGTTCATTGAAGGATAGAACTTAGTAGTCTAAGGCTAAGTACTCAAAATTGTGTGTTAGGCATACAAGAGAGTTAAGGAAGTCAAGCAGGCTATTCCCAGGGCATCAACAAAAGACTCAGTGCACAGAACAATACTAGAGGTGAAACAGGATTCAATAGAGCACAACAAAAAATGTAACTCCCATCAATCATTAATTCATACTTGAAGAATCTCACAAGAAAGTAACAAGCCATCATTGATGACACTGGCATGTAAAGTTGACCTAATACATGAAGATACACCCATCCCCACACTTAGTGTTGTACATTGCCCTCAATGTACACTAATCATGAAAATAGAGGCAATATACACAATAATAACAAAGGAGGAGGGTGAAAACGAACTTCCCCGGTTTATTTGGTAAAAATGGCGAAGTGTGACCCGACAAAAGTGTACGGCGAGCTCTACATGTCGGGCCCGGCTTCCACAAAATGTGGGGAGGCTCACCAAACTACCCTCAATGCCTGCAAGGCAAAAAGGGCACATCATCATTCCACGAAATTTAGAAAGGAGGGACGGGGAGTAATCAAGCAAAAACTAAAACCAAACACAAAAAGAACACAACAAGAATAAACACAAACACAACAAACAACTAACAAAAGAAAAACAATGGAACAAAAACATCATCCAAGCAAATCCATGTTCGTTCAATATCATGATGTCCAATTCACTCATATTGCAAGTGTTGCTATTGGATAACAAAGATGATACAATAATAGGCCCAAATACAATAAAATCAAGGGTGCTCATGGAGGAGTGTGAAAGAATTAAAAAAAAATTGCTACAGTAACTCCCAAAAAAATTTTTGCAAGAGCTTCCCTTGTACATGGAGCATAAAAATTTTTACAAAGCTTTCAAATTACTCCAAAAACTGACAAAAACAACACACAACCAAACTCCCACAACATTGGCATCCATTCAACTTGAAAAATAGGGGAGAGGAAGAAGAAACATTCATGCTCAACACCTAGGGTTTAGAAAGGGGTACCTTAAAGGATAGGCGAAGATGATGGCAAAACTCCCAATAAATCATGCAAATTAGGTCCTTGGAAGTAGTAGATTCGTGTAGAGGAAGAAAAATGAAGAAAAATGGCGAAAGAATGAGGGAAAACGGATGAGAAATGAGAGAGTTATGAAGAAAATGGTGAAGATATAGGTCCAGGACCCGTGGCATACGGCCCCTCTCACGGCCGTGAAGGGGACCGTGAGCCCTAGGCCATTTTCACTGGAAATTTGTCACGGCCCCATATACGGCCGTGAGGGGGGCCGTGAGACACAAGCCAAACTCACTGGAATCGTCTCATGGCCCTCCAAACGGCCCCCTTAGGGCCGTGAGGACCTGGAAATCACTCAAAAGTTGGAATTTTTCTTCTCCAAATGGCTAAGGATGACATTGAAACATTATAGAACACCACCAACTTGAACGAAACATGAAACAAATCGATCTAATGCACAAAATGACAACAAAAACAAGCAACACTCAACAAATAAAATGATTACACCACTCTTAAGATGACAAGAGAATAGCTAGCATGGACTTATTCAATTTCAAAGCTAGTAAAGAAAAACGGCGACTACAACAATAAGATGAACATCCAAAATACGAAAAGTGAACTAAAGACCCCCGAATGCTTGGGTTGCCTCCCAAGAAGCGCTTGTTTAACGTCACGAGCCTGACGTACCTTTTTTTTCTTACCTCAAGGGGGTTCGAAGAGTTTGAAGTTACCCCCGGTTCCCTTTGAATTATTATTGTTGAAGTAGTATTTCAGTCTCTGCCCATTCACCTTGAAAATGCCTTTTTCTGGGTGAGCTACCTCCACTGCTCCATGCGGGAAGACTTGAGTGACAGTGTATGGGCCCGACCAACGTGATTTTAGCTTCCCGGGAAATAGTTTCAACCTTGAATTGAAAAGTAACACTTGGTCTCCTTCTTGAAATTGTTTTGGATGCTTGATGTGCCGGTCATGGTACTCCTTCACTTTTTCTTTGTAAAGCTTTGAATTCTCATATGCATTAAAACGCCATTCATCCAGCTCGTTCAGTTGTAGCTTCCTCTTGATTCCTGCAAGAGTAGAATCAAGATTCAGAAATTTAATTGCCCAATAAGCTTTGTGCTCAAGTTCAACGGGTAAATGGCATGCTTTCCCATAGACTAGCCTATAAGGAGTAGTTCCTATAGGTGTCTTGTATGCAGTTCTGTATGCCCAGAGTGCGTCATCTAAGTGTTCTGCCCAGTCTCTTCTATTTTGGGCAACCATTTTCTCCAGGATTCGCTTTAAGTCTCTGTTGGATACTTCTACCTGCCCACTGGTTTGTGGGTGATACGGTGTCGCCATTTTGTGGTGCACACCATAACGCTTCAAAATTTTTGTGAATTGAGCATTGCAAAAGTGAGTGCCCCTGTCACTAATGATTGCTCGTGGCGTACCGAATCTGGAAAACAGTTTCTTCAAAAATTTCACCACCACCCTAGCATCATTTGTCTGCAAGGCCTGTGCTTCCACCCATTTGGATACATAATCAACTGCCACAAGGATGAACTTGCACCCATGGGAGCTAGGGAATGGTCCCATGAAGTCAATCCCCCACACATCGAAGACTTCACATGCTTGATTCCAATTCTGGGGCATCTCATCCCGGCGAGAAATGTTGCCTACCCGTTGACAACGATCACAAGACTGTATAAATTTCTGGGTGTCTTGAAATAGTGATGGCCAATAAAAACCGGCATCAAGAATCTTCTTGGCTGTTCGGTTTGCATTGTAGTGGCCTCCAGTGGGTCCTGAATGACAATGTCTCAAGATACTTAGACCCTCAGGTCGGGAAACACATCTTCGAACAACTTGATCGGCACACACTCTGAACAAGTAGGGCTCTTCCCATATGTAGTGCTTGACATCTGAAAAAAATTTCTTTCGTTGTTGATATGTGAACCATTTCGGGGTGATCCCTCCAACCAAATAGTTGGCAATGTCGGCAAACCATGGTGGCTCTTTTTCCTCCGTGACTTGAATGTTGTATAAGTGCTCTTCAGGAAATGAATCATTGATGTCCTTCTCTGTTAGGGTTTCCCTGCTAGGGTTCTCCAATCGAGATAAATGATCTGCTGCAAGGTTCTCTGCCCCACGCTTATCCTTGATTTCAAGATCAAACTCCTGAAGGAGCAACACCCATCTAATCAACCTTGGTTTGGCATCTGACTTGCTCAGCAGGTATCTCAAGGCTGAATGATCAGTGTACACCACAACTTTAGACAAAACTAAGTAGGAACGGAATTTATCAAATGCGAACACCACGGCAAGTAATTCTTTTTCAGTTGTAGTGTAATTCTCCTGAGCTCCAGTCAATGTTTTGCTCGCATAATAGATGGGATGGAAATGTTTGTCTCGTCGCTGTCCAAGGACTGCACCCACTGCAAAATCACTTGCATCACACATTAGTTCAAATGGGGAGTCCCAATCTGGAGCTACCATAATAGGTGCTTGAACTAGCTTTTCCTTGAGTGTAAGAAAAGATCTCATGCAATCATTGTCAAACTCAAATGGAACATCTTTTTCCAATAACTTTGTCAAGGGTCTAGCAATTTTGGAGAAATCCTTTATGAATCTTCTATAGAAACCTGCATGTCCCAGAAAACTTCTGATAGCCTTCACTGACCCCGGAGGAGGTAGCTTCTCTATGACGGAAATTTTTGCTTTGTCCACTTCAATTCCCTCCTTTGAGATTTTGTGGCCCAAAACTATCCCTTCTTGGACCATAAAGTGGCATTTCTCCCAACTTAGCACAAGATTAGTTTCTTCACATCGGATGAGAACACGCTCAAGATTCATGAGGCAAGACTCGAATGAGTCACCAAAGACGGAGAAGTCATCC
Organism: Dioscorea alata; assembly: GCA_020875875.1. NCBI lineage: Eukaryota > Viridiplantae > Streptophyta > Magnoliopsida > Dioscoreales > Dioscoreaceae > Dioscorea > Dioscorea alata. The sequence continues at coordinate 11,787,342 of CM037015.1, forward strand.
ATAAACACCTCCATAAAGTCTTCCACCATGTCCTCAAAGATTGCCATCATGCATCTCTGGAAGGTAGCGGGAGCATTGCATAATCCGAAAGGCATGCGGCGATAAGCAAATGTCCCATAAGGACAAGTGAATGTAGTCTTTTCCTGATCCTCCGGTGAAATTGGAATTTGGAAATAGCCAGAGAAACCATCCAAGAAACAATAGTAGGGATGCCCAGCTAGTCGTTCAAGCATTTGGTCAATGAAGGGTAACGGGAAGTGATCCTTCCGAGTAGCGTCATTCAACTTTCTGTAATCAATGCAAACACGCCATCCAGTGACTGTACGGGTGGGGATTAACTCGTTTTTCTCATTGGTGATCACAGTCATCCCCCCCTTTTTAGGGACAACTTGCACTGGGCTCACCCATTCGCTATCGGAAATCGGATAAATAATGCCTGCATCAAGAAGTTTTATGACTTCAGCTCTAACCACTTCCTTCATATTCGGGTTGAGTCTTCTTTGAGGCAGGACTGAAGGTTTGTGATCATCCTCCATCAGAATTTTATGAGTGCAAAAAGACGGGTTTATCCCCTTGATGTCAGCTATTTTCCAGGCAATTGCTTCCTTGTGCTTCCTCAGGACACTCACCAAGTCTTCCTTTTGTCCAGCTGTTAGATTTGCCGCAATGATAACTGGTAGCTTCATCCCATCACCCAAAAAGGCATACTCAAGATGGTCAGGTAACTCTTTCAACTCTAGCTCGGGTGCTTCATCTATTGAGGGCTTCAAATATTTATTTTTTTGCTTTTCACATTGTTCTGACACCTCCCCTTCAGTTGATCCCAAGTTTCCATCTGCACTGTCATCAATGATGTACACTTGTTGCGCAACACAATTCACTATCTCTCTTCGCTGTTCACTCAGTTCAACACTCTGGTTTTGATGAGGTGCAAGCTGTTTCTCCATGATGTTCATGTGCAGAAAAGTGGGGCTATCAACATCATCTTCTGGTGGGACTCTCCCAAAATTCATGTAGTCTGTGAAAAATTTCTTCCAAGCCACATCCTTATCGGCCATACTTGAACCTTCCCAAGGTTTAAATCTATAGAAGGAATTGTCTTGAATATACGACAAGTGTTGTATAGGCGGCATCCATTCCTGCCAGATATCAGTCATGATACCGTTAACTGTTGGTACAAAATTCGTGTTGGCCATGATGTATGGATCCCACATGATGTATAGTACCTAGCACAATCAAAAAGATAGAAAAAATTAAGCTCAAAAGAAACAAAAACAAAAGGAAATAAAAGAAACAATAAATAAATAAATGAATGGCTAGAGCAATAGGCTAGAAGTTTCTCAGAATTCCTTAGAAAGTCCCCGGCAACGGCGCCAAAAACTTGATTGAATCGATCCGCAAGCGCACGGGTCGTCAAGTAATACCTCGCACAAAAGCACGAGGGTCGTATTCCACGGGGTTAAGGAGCTACTCTTACTCCTCCATCGCCTATTATCTAACCTAACAACACAAGCATGGATGTTTGTTCTACTAAAGCAAAGAGATAAATACGATATGATTAAACAAATTTAAAAGCATACAATGTGGTTGCAAGTGCTACAATGAAGAGTAAAGGCCTATGGATGTGGATCCCCTTGAGGGGTCATCATGATACATGGATGAAGGATGAAAGGTAGCTTGGTTGATTTAGACCGAAGGATCTCAAGATTAGATCAACCCCAATTTCTCGGCGATTGAACCCTAATCCCATACGGATATTGGTTGGAATCTCTTCCTAACCAACATCCCTACGATTGCATTAAGTATAAGGAGATCCCAAAATAAGGATACACTAAACCCTAGTCTATCCTTAAAACTCGGAGGGCTATCGACACCCAATTTCTCGGTGTGCCAATACAAGTAACCCCTTTTAATTCATTAATGACCTAATACACGTGAGTAGGTCACGTCTACGTGTATAATTCAAGAAAGAACTACGGATCTCTCCATGTGGTAGTTCTAGACATGAGGCACAATGAACTAAATCTTAAACCAAACCAAGCTTGCAATTAAGTAAAGATCATCCAAAATACATGATAAACCCCCCCAAGGTTCACCAACATCCGGTGGCCTTGGGGGTCTAGTGTGCCATCAAACAAGTAACAACAAGAGTACAAAGTAAATCACTTAAAAAGCTCATAAATGACACTCCCTAGATGAAATGATGAAGGAGGAGGTGGAGGTCCGGCCGAATGACGCTTTCCCCCGTCCAAGAGATGCCGAATGACGCTTCCCCTTGGCTTGGATCCTTGCCTCCTTGATGATGAAGCTTCTCCCCTTCAAAATGATGTTCTTGCCTCCTTTCTTGGCTCCAAATCGTCGTCTCCCAAAGATTTCTTCGTTTCTTCCCCTCTCAAGGCCGGCCAAGAAGTCCCCTTTGTGTGCCCTAAAAACCTCTATATATACTCCCGCAGGATCCCGGGGTGGATAGATCCATCCCGGGGTGGATAGATAGGCAAAAATAGGGCAAAACCTGTCTCATGTGGGGGTGCATCCCGGGGTGGATGAATGGATCCCGGGGTGGATAGGGGGCCGTGAGGGCTAGTTGAAAACTACTGTCTTTTGATGCTCACGGCCCCTTATACGGCCCCGTATGCTGCAGTACTCCAGCACCCTGATTCTTCATCCTTTTTTCGCCCAAATCGTATTATCATGTTCCTCATGGCTCCTCCATGCCCTACAACATAAATAATGCTCAATTAAGCATAAAACGGGCATCCATTCATATAAAAACACATGCTAAGTGAACAAAATATGTATGTTAAAACACATACATTTAGACACTTATCAAGTCCCGGCGGAGAAATCTATCAATCTCACGCCTCACACCCCATATGGTTGCATAAAACTTAGGGAATACAGAGATAGGAAACACTCAATCGGAAGGGAAAGGGGACACTCCTCTATCTCAAGACTCACCCTCTCAACCCTCTTTAATCTTGTATGTTCTAATCCCTAATGGAGATCTCTCTCTCACCAAGGAAACAAATCAAGCATACCAAACAACCATACGAATTAATAAGGCATGCAAACAATGATTAAACAAGATTAAAACTCAAATAAACTTGGAATTAAAAGAAAGCATAAAGAAAGTCAATACATGAATCGAAACCTAAGGTTCACATGCCCAAGTATCTACTAGGGTTTAGCCCTCCATGGGACTTATTACAAAGCAAAAGATAATGAAGTAAAAAGCAATGTAATCCATGAAAATAAACCCCCTCAAATTCGTGATGATGGCCTTGATGAATTGTTCAACGTCTCGAAGGAACCTTCTCCGAAGCTAGGTCGCCAATGGCTCCCCGATGCTATCTCGTCGAAAGATCTATCGAAGTTGGTGAAGAACAACTCCCAATATCGCCAAAGACCTCCTCCTAGAAACCCTAGCCGCTCTTCTCAAAAGCCACCCAAAAGATATCAAAAGAATCGGCAAAAAGGACTATTTATAAGCCTGAACCGCGTCAGCCGCGTGTCTGCACGCGACCGCGTGAGATCCCACGCGATCGCGTGGGCTGCAGAATTTCCACGCGGTCGTGTGAACAGTAATTCTGCTACAGTGAGGCCACATGGTCTTCATAATTATGCTCGAAACTCTCTCATATTGAGGCCACATGGTCGGGCACACGTCCATGTGGTGAGTTATAAGACTTCTCCTTCTTCGAATCATCATTTGAGAGCTTTAACTATCCTCACACAAGTTGGGACATGAAGGTGTGACTGCCTTTGTGCCCTTCCATCACATAAATCATCTTGAATTTTTCAGGAAGTTGGCACACACCCTCATGTGTGTGATCCCCTCTTGTGCCTTGACACTTGTGTTGTACAAAAACTCCCAACAATAGGTCTTTATAACCCATCTTTGCTTCCTTTTCCTCCTTTAACACTTCCACAACCTAATTGCATAAAAGGACACCAAAATACACTTTATGAGACATAATCAATGGTAAAATGATGCTCAATGTATGTAAAACAAGTCGGTAAAACGTGTATATTCAAGGACTTATCAGGAGCAGAAGTTTTGGTGAAACGGCAAGCACTGTAGTAGAGGTACTGTAGCAGGGGCAGCAGCAGGTAATGTAGCATTTACTGTAGCACACACTGCGACAACTTGCACGAAACTCGGGGTGCTACAGTGCCATATGTCGGCCCGTATGCCAGCCCGCATGAGTTGCTGGAATTGAGTTTTAAAGGGCTTTTGGAGAGCATTTTGGAGGAGAGCCTAGGTCTTGGGAGAGCAAAACTTCACCACCTTCCTTGAGAGCTTGAGAATGGGTTTTGGAGGCAATTCTTGAGGAGAGGACGACGGTGATAGCACGACACGACGAGTCCACACCTTCGATTCACATTTGAGAGGAAGATTGACAAAGGAAGCCACTCCTTGGGTGGCGTCCTTGGAAGCGTCATTCGGCCTTGATCCTTTGAGGGAGTGTTCTTGTTATGCTTTTGGTTGTTTTCATGTATTTTCTTACTTGTTTTGTGATCATGAGTAACTAAACCCCAAGGTCACCGGATGTAGGTGAACCTTGGGGGTGAACTTGTGTATTTTGGATGCTTTTCCTAGTTTTATGCATTTGACTTGGTTTGTGATCCTTGTTTGGTGGTTCTTGATTGCCTTGATATGTATGAGAACTCTATATATCAATTCCTAGACAATGCTAGGTTGCATGACCATTGCCCTAGTATTAGGCTCACCAAGCTTGGAAGGGAATACATGTACGAATACGACGTGACCATCGGGTATTTGTACCCCTCCAATTGTTAGGGTTGTCCTTGATTGTGTTTCAACCCTAGCTTGGGGAAATCCACTAAACCCATTGCAATCATACAAGGATTTGGGCGGAAGTAATTCCGTATTCCAATACTCGTACCGGATTAGGGACCAACACCGTGACCATTGGGTTGGTCTAATTTAGGGTTTCCCGGTCCAAACCACCCACGTGCATGCTAGTTAGGGCATCCTTGTCACTTTAGTAAGCCCCGAGGGAATCCTCATCCGTGACCACTTCCTTACCTTGATACTTTCCTCCGTATTTATACTTGCCATTTGCGTGCTTTTTGCTTTAGTAGGTTATTTTTAGGTCTTCTTCCAAGTGATTGATTAGGTTAAACAACATTGTGATAAGGAAGTAAGAATAGATTCTCGGGCCCTTGGGAATACGACCCCCTCGTGTTCGCGCGAGGGGTATTACTTGGCGACCCCGTGCACTTGCGGGTGAGCGATTCAAATGCGTACCAAACCCGAAAGATGGTGAACTATGCCTGAGCGGGGCGAAGCCAGAGGAAACTCTGGTGGAGGCCCGCAGCGATACTGACGTACAAATCGTTCGTCTGACTTGGTATAGGGGCGAAAGACTAATCGAACCATCTCGTAGCTTGTTCCCTCCGAAGTTTCCCTCAGGATAGCTGGAGCCAGTGCATGAGTTCTATCGGGTAAAGCCAATGATTAGAGGCATCGGGGGCGCAACGCCCTCGACCTATTCTCAAACTTTAAATAGGTAGGACGGCGTGGCTGCTCCAGTGAGCCGCGCCATTTTATGTAAGTAGAACTGGCAATATGGGATGAACCGGAAATCGGGTTACAGTGCCCGACTGCGCGCTAACCCAGAATCCACAAAGGGTGTTGGTCGATTAAGAAAGCAGGATGGTGGTCATGGAAGTCGAATTCCGCTAAGGAGTGTGTAATAACTCACCTGCCGAATCAACTACCCCCAAAAATAGATGGCGCTGAACTGCCGGTACGGATCTTGGTGGTAGTAGCAAATATTCAAATGAGAACTTTGAAGGCCGAAGAGGAGAAAGGTTCTATGTGAACGCCACTTGCACATGGGTTAGCTGATCCTAAGGGACAGGGGAGGCCCGTCAGAGAGCGCGTCCGCGCACGAGCTTCGAAATGGAATCGGGTTAAAATTCCCGAGCCGGGACGTGGTGGCTGACGGCAACGTTAGGGAGTCCGGAGACACCGGCGGGGCCCCCGGGAGAGTTATCTTTTCTACTTAACGGCCCGTCCACCCTGGAAATGGCTCAGCCGGAGGTAGGGTCCACTAGCCGGAAGAGCACCACACGTCGCGCGGTGTCCGGTGCACCCCCGGCGGCCTGTGAAAATCCGGACGACCGAGTGCAGCCCACGCCCAATCGTACTCATAACCGCATCAGGTCTCCAAGGTGAACAGCCTTTGGCCGATGGAACAATGTAGGCAAGGGAAGTCGGCAAAATAGATACGTAACTTCGGGAAAAGTATTGGCTCTGAGGGCTGGTGATAAACGTCTAAATGTACATATTTTATACTTATACTTGTGCATAGTTTTCGTATATTGTTAATGAATCGATGCCCTTTTGTGGTCTAAATTGGGTTATTTCGTGTTTCAGGTGCAAAAGATGCTTTGGTGAGCTCAACGATGCGATTTTGAAGAAATCGTCTTTTTAGGGTCCCGGCACTGTAGCAACACTGTAGCAGCCTAAAACGCACACTTTTGAAGAAATTTTCTAAGTCTGGAAACCCTCACGAGCAAGCTCATGGCCGTTAGGTCAGCCGCAAGGAATTCAGGGGCATACAGTACTGTTGCAGTGTTACTGTAGCAGTTTCGCAACTTTATAGATTCTTTCGTCCCACATTATATGCTACCTCACGGGCCATATATGGACCATGAGCTCACCCGTGAAGAGGCACGAATTCACCCTTTTATGGGATTTGGAGGGTTCCTTTTTGGGCATCTTGTGTCTTCTTCTTGGAGCCTCTCACCACCACCTTTGATCTGAGGAAGAAGAAGCTTTTGGAGGGCAACTTCGTGGAGAATTTGGCGAGGAGAGTAAGGTTTTGGGGAGGATCTATTATCTAGGGCTTACATTTGGAGGTTGAAGACTAGGGAAGCCACCCATTTGAGTGGCGTCTTTGGAACTTCTCCGGCCTTCATTCTTTGAGGGAGTTCTTCTCATGCTTTTGTTGGTTGTTTTCATGTATTTCTTGTTGTATTTAGTGAACATGAGCAACTAAACCCCAAGGTCACCGGATGTAGGTGAACCTTGGGGGTGAACTTGTGATGTTTTGTTTTAATTAATGTTTTGTGGCTTGTTTGTGATCCATTGTTTGGTGTTTTTGCATGCTTGATATGTATGAGAACTCTATGTATCGAAAAACTTAGGAAATGCTAGGTTGCATGACCATTGCCCTAGTGTTAGACTCACCAAACTTGGAAGGGAAATACGTATAAATACGCCGTGACCATCGGGTATTTGTACCCCTCCACTCCTAGGGTTAAATACTCTTTTGTATCTTAACTCTAGTTTGAGAAAATCACTTCACCCATTGCAATCGTAGGGGTAATCTTGGGCGGTAGACGTACCATATCCAATACCTGTACCGGATTAGGGGTCAATTACCGTGACCACCGGGTTTGCTTAGTTTAGGGTTTTCTCGGTCCAATTAGCCACTTGCATGTTAGTCCAATCATCCTACTTACTTTAGTAGCCCCTCAGGGAATCCTCATCCATGACCACTCCTAGCCCTAGTTTATCCCGTATCTTGTCCTCGTATGTTTGCATTGGTTACTTATTTGTTTAGTTTATTTGCATTCTATTCACTCTCTTAAATTGTGTCGGTTGAACAACATTGTAAAAGGGAAGTTATGGTAGCTTCTCGGGCCCCAGGGAATACGACCCCTGTGTCATGCACAGGGTATTGCTTGACGACCCGTGCACTTGCGGGATAGCACATCATCAAGTTTTTGACGCCTATGCCGGGGAACCACGAGAAATACTCGGAAAACTTTGAGCGTGTTGATTTGACCATCTTCTTGTTTCATATTTTCCATTTTTGTATTTACTCCATCATTTCTTTGTTTGCTTAAAAATTTTTCGTGCTTAATTTTCCTTTTAGTGTGTATGTATTCTTTTTGCCATGTTTTCGACAGTTAACTGGGATAATTTTGTTCGCCCACAGGAACCCCATTTTGGCGATCCTAATTCCGGCACTGCATCGATTCCTCCTGGCTTTTATGATGACCAGTGGAGAAAAAAGTTTTGTGATGATTCAACCAACTTAACCGTAGAAAATCACAGCACTGTTTCTCTATTCCAGCAATATATGCAGTCAGAAAAGGTGAATCTTGTAGCGAGCTCTTATCCACCGAGCTGTCAGCTTGACCCTATCAATGAATGGTAAAAAAACAATTCAGATGGATACTTTGGGTCATCGACTCTACTTGAAAAAGGGACAGATCAAACAGGATCAGACAGCTCCGATGGAACGGATTATGTACAGGAGGAGGACTTGAATTCTGTCGAAGCAGAGATACATGTAATGGATAATAGCTCAGGGAGTGATAGTTCATCTGAATTGGAAGATCAAAAAATTGAGAAGCCTGATTTAAGCAATTATGGAAGATTGATATCATCACTTGAAGAACCTCCTGAACTGGAGCTAAAGCCACTACCTGACCATTTGGAATATGCTTTCTTGGGGGAAGACTCTACACTCTCGGTTATCATTGCATCAGAATTGACAGGGCAAAAGAAAGGTAAACTTTTGGATGTACTCAAGAAGCACAAGAAGGTAATTGCTTGGAAAATCGCGGATATCAAGGGGATCAGTCCATCGTTCTGCACTCACAAAATTCTTATGGAAGACAATCACAAGCCGATGGCAATACCCCAACAAAGACTGAATCCCAACATGAAGGAGGTAGTAAAGAATGAAGTCATTAAGCTTCTTGATGCGGGTATCATCTACCCCATTTCCGACAGTGCATTGGTGATTCCAGTCCAGGTAGTACCTAAAAAAGGAGGTATGACAGTTGTGACTAATGAGAAAAATGAACTCATCCCTGCTAGAACAGTAACAGGTTGGAGGGTCTGCATAGACTACAGGAAACTTAATGATGCCACAAGGAAGGATCATTTCCCTTTACCCTTCATCGATCAGATGCTTGAGCGGCTTGCAGGATACTCTTATTATTGCTTTTTAAATGGCTTCTCTAGATATTTTCAGATTCCCATTGCCCCAGAAGATCAGGAGAAGATTACTTTCACCTGTCCTTATGGCACTTTTGCTTATCGACGGATGCCTTTTGGGCTTTGTAATGCACCGGCCACTTTTCAGAGATGCGTGATGGATATTTTTGAGGACATGGTGGAAGATATTATGGAAGTATTCATGGACTACTTCTCAGTTTTCGGTGATTCATTTGAGTTTTGCCTCAAAAACCTTGAACGGGTCCTAAGCAGATGTGAAGAGACAAATCTAGTGCTCAGCTGGGAGAAGTGTCATTTTATGGTCAAGGACGGTATAGTTCTTGGGCATAAAATTTCAAAACATGGGATTGAGGTAGACAGGGCAAAGATCACCACTATTGAGAAACTTCCACCCCCAACTTCAGTGAAGGCAATCAGAAGCTTTTTGGGACATGCCGGGTTCTACAGAAGGTTTGTGCAAGATTTCTCATCCATTGCTCGACCATTAACAAAACAGTTGGAGAAGGATGGCCCTTTTGAATTCATTAGTGATTGTATGCGCGCCTTCTTAACTCTCAAACAGAGACTAATTGAAGCTCCTATCATAGTTTCGCCTGACTGGAATCTGTCGTTTGAGCTGATGAGTGATGCAAGTGACTATGCTGTTGGTGCAGTGCTTGGGCAATGAAGGGATAAACACTTTCATCTTATCTATTATGCAAGCAAAACTTTGAATGATGCTCAAGAGAACTATACTTCTACCGAGAAGGAATTACTAGCGGTAGTCTTCGCATTTGACAAATTCAGGTCCTATTTGGTGTTGTCCAAGGTGATTGTTTACACAGACCATTCTGCCCTAAAATATCTGTTGAACAAGTCGGATGCCAAGCCTCGACTGATCTACTGGGTGCTACTTCTTCAAGAATTCGATTTAGAGATAAGAGATAAGAAGGGGGCAGAAAATTTAGCTGCTGACCACCTCTCCCGCCTTGAAGATCCCATGATGACAAGCTAGAAAGGAGAGAGATAAATGATACATTTCTGGGGCAGCAACTGTGTAGTATTCAAGTGATAGCAGAAGATGAGACTCCATGGTTCGCCGATATTACAAACTATCTCACGGCGAAAACTTTTCCCAAGTGGCTCACTCAACAACAAAGGAAAAAGTTCTTTGCTGATTTGAAATACTATATCTGGGAGGACCCCCACTTATTCAGGGTTTGCTCTGATCAGATCGTTAGGAGATGTGTTTCGAAAGTGGAAGGTCTTGACATCTTGAGGCATTGCCATTCTGGGCCGATAGAAGGTTACTATAGTGGGAGCCGAACAGCTAAGAAGACACTCGATGCTGGGTTTTATTGGCCAACAATATTTCAGGATGCTCAGACATTGGTGCAACATTGTGATAGATGCCAGCGTGCGGGAAACATCTCAAATAGAGAAGAAATGCCATAGTCATGGAATCAAGCATGCGAAGTATTTGATGTCTGGGGCATCGATTTCATGGGCCCATTCCATAGCTCTCAGCGAAACAAATATATCTTAGTGGCAGTGGATTATGTCTCCAAGTAGGTAGAAGCACAAGCTTTCCCGTCCTGTGATGCAAGAGTGGTAGTAAATGACACGACCCCTTGCGTGTATCCCGCAAGTGCACGGGTTTGTCGAAGTAATAAATTTACCTTGGTGAGAAGGTAGTCGAATCCACAGGGAATAGGGAGATAGAATATAAGGTTTCACTAATTAAGCTATGCAAAATACGGAGATCGATAATAAGATTGATGAGTGAATATAATGCAAAGCAATAAACTAAATAGAGAGATGGAAGAAAGAAGTGCAAGTAGGAAAATCGAGAAGGACTAACAATGAATAAAAGGGGGGTATCCGGACAAGCTACCTCTAGGGTCTATGTTTCAAGTGCAAGACTATGATATTATACTCTCCTATTGATGTCAATTGAGTCGAGGATATCCTAAGACTCACGGTCCCAAACCTAAGGACAACCGTGACTAACTCCAACACTATGCCGCGGTGTTAGGATTCACAACACCCTTCACTCTGTCACCTAGATGACTAAGCCCCAGGGGAGTCCATCTGCCTAAACCTCACACTATGTGGAGTTGCATTATGCTCTAGGGATTCCTAGTGATTAAACCTGTTCCTATACGTAATTCTAACCCTTTGGTCCAGGTGGAAGAACCCTAGTCTAGATTGAGCCCCAGCAAATAGGATTCACTACAACCCTCCACTCTATTACTTGCGTAACTAAGCCCTAGGAGAGTTTATCTACCTATTGCTTCACTCTATTTCGACCGCTATTAAATCAAGGAATCGGAGGTAGGGAGAAATCACATCGAAGGGGAAAGGGGTACATTGCTACCTCACAACTCTCCCTCTCAACCCTCTTTAATCTTGAGTAGTCTAATCCTATAGGAGTTGTCACACCTCCAAAGGAAAGCCTAGATTGCTCTCAACCCTAATGTCACGTTTAAGGGAAAACAATATGAAAGGATAATCAAGATTAAAAACTCAATTTTATTCATCAACGATGGAAAGCATAATAATCAATGTCAAAGAAACATAAGAAACCCTAAAGTTTACAAGTCCGAATACCCCACGAGGGGTTTAGCTCCTCATAGAGCTATACATGTTCATCAATGTGAGAAATAAAGCATAAAACATAGACATCAATGAAAAACCCCCTCGAATTGGTGTGGCCGTGGTCTTGTGCAAACGTCGAACCTCGAAATCGATGCCGACGACGCGCTAGAACCTCCACGAAATCCTCTCCGAAACCCTAGCCGCACTCCAGAAAGTTGGGGAAAAGATAGGTCGAAAGATGCCTCAAAAGGTTGCAAAAATCCCCCTTTTATGTTGTTGAATCGCGGCTTTAAAATTACACTTATCGGGGGCTTCACATGGCCGTGTGGGATTTCCACACGCCCGTGTGAAGCTTCTGTCTCGGCTGAAAAATTAATTTCACACGGCCGTGTGGAATTTCCACACGCCCGTGTGTCTTCACTGGATGGCTGAAATTGCACAAACACACGGCCGTGTGGAATTTCCACACGCTCGTGTGACTTCTCTGTCTGGCTGGAAACTGGTTCACACGGCCATGTGGAATTTCCACACGCCCGTGTGACTTCTCTGGAACTCTAATCTTCAGCTGAACAGGATTGTAACTTGCCGAAACACCTCCCGGGTTCATTGTTCTTCATCGAGGCTATTACTTGGGCACACAAGCAACGGTAGGTCGGGCCGATTGCTTCAAGTCTTCTTCTTTCGTGAAATTCTCCTAAGTATCACGGATTGGACTTGTTGTGAATGTGACTGCCTTTGTGCCCCTCCAAAGGAGGTTGGCACACATCCACAAGTCCAAATACATGCTTCGTTCCTTGCTTGGTCCGAGAACATCCCAACATTGGTGAACGCGACCTAATTTCATTCTTCTTCTCCAATTAGGCTCCACAATACCTTCAATGCACAAGAGAACACAAATGCACACATTTAGTGATAAAACCTGATAAAAGGTATGCTTAATGTAAGATAATAGCGCTTCGCGATACTATAACACAAGCACTTATCAAACCCCCCCCCCCCCCCCCACACTTAAGCTTTTGCTTGTCCTCAAGCAAAATAGAACGTGGAAGTACTTGGGAAGAACAATTGAAAGTGCTTGGCCTTAGGTTCACCAAAAGTATGCAAAAGAAGCATTCTACAAGTAAGGGGAAATTAAAACATTGCATAAGGTTATCAATGCTCTAGCTAAAAACTTGAATCAAAAAGGATGAAAACTCGAAAACGTGTTGGTGTGTGCGATCTTACTCAAGAGAACCAACGAGTACTCCTCAAACTTTGATTAAAAAGGACTTATTTATATACAAAGATCAAAAATAAGTGAAGAAGTAGTAGCTTCACACATCCTTGAAGGTAGCCCTTTCCTAGGCGGCCGCCAAAGGTGGCTTTCACTCTTTCGAGGAGGTAGCTCTTTCTACCGGGGTAGTAGCTTTCACGCTTCCCATGAGATAGCTCTTTCTCTCATTAGGGCATAACATGTATCCGACTTATGAGAGTAGCTTCATACATCATAGGAGGTAGCTCTTTCCACCCCAAATGCATAATCAAAACAAAGCTAATATTTACAAACTCATATATATATATATATATTTTTTTTTTTTGAGATTAAATGCATTTTCCAAAGTAAAACTAAGAACGATGATAAACTTGTCCTTAAAAACTTCAAGATTGAGTTTCCAAAAGATTCTAAGAGTAAGTTGTGTACTAAGATGATTCGAGCAAAAATTCCCTAAAATTCAAGTGAAAACTAGAGCATGATAGGATACAATGTTGAAAATTCTCCTAAACTATGAGAATACAACCGTTACAACTAAGGTGAACCGCCATAGGCTACATTAGCATAAATAATTGAACGCACAAGTAAAAGTGTGTGCAATGTGAACTCCCCCCCACACTTAAGATGTACATTGTCCTCAATGTACGCATATAAGCACAATAATAAGTGAAAAAGATAAAAGCAATTAGTGTGGAAATGGCAATTGAAACATTACTCCCCTGAACTCCAAGTGTTGCGTTTGATGGAGCTAGGTCATTGAGAGTTGAGTCTCAATGGTTTATGGAGCACACACGATCCCATGACCGTGTGAATGACTATTCCTCAAAATCCTTACATCCAAGACCATCTGCGCACACATAAACGAGGGTTCAGTAAAGCTCAATAAAACTCGAGTATATAAAATGTAAAGCAATGAATACAACTCGAGACAAAAATAAAAAGCAAAATAAAAGCTATACTCAGAAGGAGAATCCTTTCTGAGTACTACAAGTCCAAAATAAAGTAAAGATATACAGAAATGACAAATAAAAGAAAAGAATCTAAAATCTAAGACGCCTCAGCGTCGGTGTCCTGAGTGGTGGCCTCTGGTGCTGCTGGAGGCTCTGGATCTGCTGGTGGATCGGCTGATGTCGAGGGAGAAGGTGGTGGAGGAGAAACCCGAGGTCGGACCACGAAGGAGGAGGAGGCGACAATCTGCTCGAAGATCTGTCGCAAGCTCTGGAACTGCGCCATCACCTCCTGGTGCTGTGTAATCTGTGTGGCCCTAACCTCGGCCACCTCGGTCTGTAGGATCCCCACTGCGCTCTCGAGGCACTCCAGTCTGTCCTGGCCTCGAGACGGTGAAAACATCCGCACCGGAGGTGGCTCCGGCGCGGTGGGGGGTACCTCGGTCTGTGTATCCGTCGGGGGTGGCTCTAAAGCTGCCTGTGTACCCTGAGTCTGCTCCGTCTGGGGTATGGTCCAGGTATACGTCCCTGATCCTCCTCTGCGGATCATACCCATCATCCTCAAGGTATCTGTGCCCAGGGGAACTGGTACACTCGTCTTCTCTGCTCCCCTGACTCCATCTCTGAGCCCCAGGCCAATGATAAGTCTGGTGATGTAGGGGCCTGCAAAGATAACTCCTTGATAAGTGTTTGTGTTATAGTATCGCGAAGCGCTATTATCTTACATTAAGCATACCTTTTATCAGGTTTTATCACTAAATGTGTTCATTTGTGTTCTCTTGTGCATTGAAGGTATTGTGGAGCCTAATTGGAGAAGAAGAATGAAATTAGGTCGCGTTCGCCAATGTTGGGATGTTCTCGGACCAAGCAAGGAACGAAGCATGTATTTGGACTTGTGGATGTGTGCCAACCTCCTTTGGAGGGGCACTAAGGCAGTCACATTCACAACAAGTCCAATCCGTGTTACTTAGGAGAATTTCGCGAAAGAAGAAGACTTGAAGCAATCGGCGCGAACTACCGCTGCTTGTGTGCCCAAGTAATGGCCTCGATGAAGAACAATGAACCCGGGAGGTGTTTCGGCAAGTTACAATCCTGTTCAGCTGAAGATTAGAGTTCCAGAGAAGTGACACGGGCGTGTGGAAATTCCACAAGGCCGTGTGAACCAGTTTCCAGCCAGACAGAGAAGTCACACGGGCGTGTGGAAATTCCACACGGCCGTGTGTTTGTGCAATTTCAGCCATCCAGTGAAGACACACGGGCGTGTGGAAATTCCACACGGCCGTGTGAAATTAATTTTTCAGCCGAGACAGAAGCTTCACACGGGCGTGTGGAAATCCCACACGGGCGTGTGAAGCCCCCGATAAGTCTAATTTTAAAGCCGCGATTCAACATTATAAAAGGGGATTTTTGCAACCTTTTGAGGCATCTTTCGACCTATCTTTTCCCCAACTTTCTGGAGTGCGGCTAGGGTTTCGGAGAGGATTTCGTGGAGGTTCTAGCGCGTCGTCGGCATCGATTTCGAGGTTCGATGTTTGCACAAGACCACGGCCACACCAATTCGAGGGGGTTTTTCATTGATGTCTATGTTTTATGCTTTATTTCTCACATTGATGAACATGTATAGCTCTATGAGGAGCTAAACCCCTCGTGGGGTATTCGGACTTGTAAACTTTAGGGTTTCTTATGTTTCTTTGACATTGATTATTATGCTTTTCCATCGTTGATGAATAAAATTGAGTTTTTAATCTTGATTATCCTTTCATATTGTTTTCCCTTAAACGTGACATTAGGGTTGAGAGCAATCTAGGCTTTCCTTTGGATGTGTGACAACTCCTATAGGATTAGACTACTCAAGATTAAAGAGGGTTGAGGGGAGAGTTGTGAGGTAGCAATGTACCCCTTTCCCCTTCGATGTGATTTCTCCATACCTCCGATTCCTTGATTTAATAGCGGTCGAAATAGAGTGAAGCAATAGGTAGATAAACTCCCCTAGGGCTTAGTTACGCAAGTAATAGAGTGGAGGGTTGTAGTGAATCCTATTTGCTGGGGCTCAATCTAGACTAGGGTTCTTCCACCTGGACCAAAGGGTTAGAATTACGTATAGGAACAGGTTTAATCACTAGGAATCCCTAGAGCATAATGCAACTCCACATAGTGTGAGGTTTAGGCAGATGGACTCCCCTGGGGCTTAGTCATCTAGGTGACAGAGTGAAGGGTGTTGTGAATCCTAATACCGGGGCATAGTGTTGGAGTTAGTCACGGTTGTCCTTAGGTTTGGGACCGTGAGTCTTAGGATATCCTCGACTCAATTGACATCAATAGGAGAGTATAATATCATAGTCTTGCACTTGAAACATAGACCCTAGAGGTAGCTTGTCCGGATACCCCCCCCTTTTATTCATTGTTAGCCCTTCTCGATTTTCCTACTTGCACTTCTTTCTTCCATCTCTCTATTTAGTTTATTGCTTTGCATTATTTTCACTCATCAATCTTATTATCGATCTCCGTATTTTGCATAGCTTAATTAGTGAAACCTTATATTCTATCTCCCTATTCCCTGTGGATTCGACTACCTTCTCACCAAGGTAAAATTATTACTTCGACAAACCCGTGCACTTGCGGGATACACACAAGGGGTCGTGTCAAGTTTTTGGCGCCGTTGCCGGGGAATAGGCGTTTTAGATATTTGTTTTTCACTATTTTAGCTATTCACTTCGCATTCTATTTCATATTTTCTTTACCTATCATTGTTCTTATTTTTCTTTTCTTTGTTTTCGGCTCCAGGTTATGACCCGTGGGAACCCTTCAATACTTGTTGAAGGAGACCCAGACATTGGAAGAAGAACATATCGTAAAGGGAAAGAACCTGCACAAGAAGCATCAAATCAAGCCGATATTGAGACATAAGGGTCAGAGACAATGGCAGAACAGAACGAGCAGCAGCGAACGTTGTCCGATTTTGCTAGACCCGCAGTTATGGGGACCCAATCAAGCATCGTGAGGCCCCCAATTACAGCAATGAATTTCGAATTGAAGCCGTCGTTTATTCAGATGTTGCAACAGTCCGCACAGTTTAATGGGTTGGCCGATGAAGACCCTAATAGTCACATAGAAAATTTCTTGGAATTGTGTGACATGTTGAAGATAAATGGAGTGACGGACGATGCAATTCGATTGAGAGCCTTCCCATTTTCATTGAAGGGAAAAGCAAGGCATTGGTTGCACTCATTACCGAGAGCCTCCATTACTACGTGGGAGGAAATGGCCGAGGCATTCTTGGCTAGATACTTTCCACCGGGAAAATCTGCAAGACTCCGGAATGAGATATCATCCTTTGTTCAGATGGAATTGGAGTCTCTATTCGAGACATGGGACAGGTTCAAAGAGCTCCTTCGCAAATGTCCGCAACATGGATTTCCCGAGTGGATGATTATTCACACATTTTACAACGGGTTGAATCCGAGTACAAAGCAACTCTTAGATGCGGCGGCCGGAGGGACTCTTGGAAGCAAGACTCCCGGTGAAGCTAGGCACCTTGTAGAAGAGATGGCTATGAATAGCTATCAATGGAACTCAAGGGATAGAAAGAAGGTTGCCGGGCTTCATGAAATTGATGCGGTTACATCCTTGGCGGCACAAGTCGAGTCATTGAGTAAGAAGTTAGACTCCCTAACTTCACCAAGAGTTGCGGCCATAACTACATGTAACGGTTGTGGAGGAGGACATGCTTCAAGTGATTGTCCTATTGCCATAGGAGGTACTAGTGCGGTGGAGCAAGCCGACTTTGTTGGAAACACGTATAGAGGACAAGGCCAAGGCAACCCGTATAGTGGTACATACAATCCGGGATGGAAGAACCATCCGAACTTCTCTTGGAGCAATCAAGGACAGTCACAACAGAACAAAAATAGTGCACCACCGGGATTTCAAAGTCAACAAGCTCCGAATTTAGAAAGCCGAGTGACCGGGTTGGAGGGAAAGATGACTGACCTAGAGAGAGCCCTCACACGGTTCGTTTCCTCTTCGGATGCAAGGTTCCAATCGGTGGAAGCTACTCTTCGCAATCACACCGCCTCCCTACACAACTTGGAGAACCAAGTAGGGCAAATTGCGAAGACTTTGGCGGAGAGACCTCAAGGTAGTTTGCCTAGCAATACGGAGACCAACCCAAGAGAACAACTAAAGGCAATTACCTTGAGAAGTGGTAAGGAGGTTGAGGGGCATCTCCCTCTTGAGAAGACTAAAGACTCACCCGAAGTTGTGGGAGTAGAGGATGGAGCACCAAAGGAGAAAGAGGTGGCACCCCCACCTTACAAGCCGAGAATTCCCTATCCTTCACGATTGAAGAATGACCAAGACAATGAGCAATACAAGAAATTTCTAGGTGTCTTCAACCAATTGCACATCAACATCCCATTCGCGGAAGCATTAGCCCAAATGCCCAAGTACGCGAAGTTCTTAAAACACCTCTTGACCAATAAGAGGAAGTTAGAGGAAAGTGCATCCGTCATCCTCGATGCAAACTGTTCGGCAGTGCTACAGAAGAATATGCCAAGCAAGAGGAAGGACCCCGGAAGTTTTATCATACCGTGTAATATTGGTGATATGGGTGAGGAGATGGCACTAGCCGACTCGGGGGCAAGCATCAATGTCATGCCCTACACGTTCTTCCAAAAGCTAGGCTTGGGCGAGCCTAGACCTACCCGGATGACACTTCAGCTTGCGGATAGATCGGTGAGGCATCCGAGGGGTATTGTTGAAGATGTGTTGGTGAAAGTGGATAAGTACATTTTCCCGGTCGACTTTGTAGTGCTCGATGTAGACGAGGATGTCGAGGTGCCGCTGATCCTTGGGAGGCCGTTCTTGCGCACTTCCAAGGCTTTGATAGACATGGACGGTGGAGAGCTCACACTTAGGGTTGGAGATGACAAGCTCACTTACCGCCTCGCCGAAGCCATGCGACATTCTCTTGATTTTGATGATGCTCTATATTATCTTGATGTCACTGATGATTGCATTGATGAATATATGCAGGATATGTTTAACCCGGATCCATATGAAGGGTGGCCGGACCAAGACATGGAGACTGAAGAGGAAGAAGTGCTCGCGCTTGGTTCAGTTGAAACAGACATCAAGAAGGAGAAGGAATTTAGGAAGAAAATCCTTCGGAGATTGAAGAGGTCGAGACGTCGCCACAAAAAGAACCCTAACAAGAAAGGGGATGAGCATTCACGGAGTAAGGGTGTTTCACCCGTGTGTGGTAACAAACTCGATAACTCTCCCTCTACCTTGCAACGATTATGCAATGCTTGTTTTCAAATTGTAGGGAAGAAGGCAAACTCCATTCATGAACCTCCGTAAGGTAAGACAGGTACGTCAAGCTAAGTGACGTTAAACAAGCGCTTCTTGGGAGGCAACCCAAGCATTTTATAGTTTTCTAGTACTTAGTTTAGGTTCGGATTGAATAAAAGTCTTAGCAATGGTGTCCCAATTTTCATGTGCATATGCTGAGTTTTCATGTGGACTTTCGATTATTTACGTGTGCCTTAACGTTAATTGACGAAATTTGAGTCGGTTGAGTGTGTTTTCTGTAGTTTCTGGTCGTATTTTTTTATGTTGTACACAGGTTCTAAGTGTTCTAAAATCGTTTCTGAAATTTTTGCAGAGCCTGTAAATTTTTCTAAGTAAACCAGAGAAAACACACGGCCGTGTGTCACCATTCAGAACTCAACCAGAGAGGGCACAAGGGCGTGAACTTGCCCCTGTGAACACCCTCAGAAGGGGCACACGGCGGTGTGTTATTTCCACACGGCCGTGTGGAACCCTGCAGAACTCCAACTCTTTTTCCCGAGAGTCCACAGGGGCGTGTGTGTGCCCCTGTGAGTGCTACTGTGTCAAGGCACACGGCCGTGTGGAATTTTCACACGGCCGTGTGACAACTCTGCAGGAATTCCCTTTCATCCCGAGAAACCACAGGGGCGTGTGTTAGCCCCTGTGGGAGAGCTTGTCAAGGCACACGGCCGTGTGGATTATTCACACGGCCGTGTGAAACACTTAGGTTTTTCTCGGGCGAGTCAGAGAGGCCACAGGGGCGTGTGGGTACCCCTGTGGCCGGCCTTGTATTCTTGGCCAGGTTGGGCACACGGCCGTGTGGCTTGGTCACACGGCCGTGTGAATATTTTCAGAGACCGTCTGAACTTTCCCGTGAGCCCACAGGGGCGTGTACCAGCCCCTGTGGATATCCCTGTGACGGCACACGACCATGTGGAATTGTCACACGGCCGTGTGGGGTAGTTCAGAGAGTGACCAGAGTGCACACAAGGGCGTGTGTTGTCCCCTGTGAACCCTAATTTCATAGGCACACGGCCGTGTGGATGGTTCACACGGCCGTGTGAATTCCCAGAATTTCAAAAGCCGCGCGTTTCTCATTTAGTTTTCAGTTGTGCCTTTGAATGCTTTCACTCTAAACTCTCTTGGACCTTCTCCATTGCTCTCCTGACTTTCTCTGAGGATTTTTGGGGATCGTATTCGAGTTTTCCGGCCGTATTACTTTGTTTTTCATCTTCACCGCCGGTGAGACCTTCAGTTCCTTTTTCTTCGTCAATTCTTGATTCAATTCGTTCTTTTATATAATTTTGCTTGGTTTGAATGTTTACATTACATACGAGCATGCTTAGAATGAAATTAGAACGAATTTAGATGTAAATTATGGATTTTTAGCCCCACGGCCGTGATGCTTTGCCCGTCAGAAACTCCATACGGACGTGTGGAATTAACACACGGCCGTGTGGATTTCTGCAGATTGGTTATTTTGAACTGTTTTTGATTGTTTTCTTTTCCAATCTTACAGGAATGTCTTCTAGGCCCAGGAAATCGACAGGGAAGCGTCCCCGTGAGTCCACAGCTCCTCCGGCAGAGACAGAGTTCAATATAACCGAGCATCAGGTTGGTTCAAGCGTTTATCAGGACTCCGTTTTGGACAGACGAGATATTTGGATTTGAGTATAGTGAGGAATATTCAGGGGGGAGACAGCGTCGCAGATGAGATTGGCAAGCTGCTCTCAGTCGGTAGCTGGGAGAGATTGATGGTTATCAGGGACTCGG
This sequence comes from Dioscorea alata, assembly GCA_020875875.1. Lineage (NCBI taxonomy): Eukaryota > Viridiplantae > Streptophyta > Magnoliopsida > Dioscoreales > Dioscoreaceae > Dioscorea > Dioscorea alata. Next base: position 11,808,229 of record CM037015.1, read on the forward strand.
TGATCCGATCGCTCACGCTGGAGGTACTATCTTCATTTGAGTTTGACCGAGGGTACGACAGTTTCATCGAGGATACGACTATTCAGTTCAGAGCCCTCGGTCGACGTTTCACGCTGAGTATGACCCAGTTCTCGGTGCGGATGGGTCTATATGATGAGGCATACACTGAGACAGAGGAGTACTCATTGCTCCCCACAGACTACCCGGGTACCTTGACACCGCAGCAGGCGTATAGCAGACTTTGTGGTCAGGGTCAGTATGAGCCGGGGGTCTCCAAGGCTTCATGCCTTTCTCGACCTGCCTATAGATGTCTACACACAGTTATGAGCAGATCTATTAGTGGCAGGGGAGACATTACTGGTGTTTTGAGTCGCCAGGAGCTTCTCTACTTGTATTCGATGGTGGAGAGTGAGCCACTCCACCTGGGGCACATTGTTGCCGACTATATTCGCCATCAGGGCCAGTACCCCAGGGTAGGAGTTATCTTTGCAGGCCCCTACATCACCAGACTTATCATTGGCCTGGGGCTCAGAGATGGAGTCAGGGGAGCAGAGAAGACGAGTGTACCAGTTCCCCTGGGCACAGATACCTTGAGGATGATGGGTATGATCCGCAGAGGAGGATCAGGGACGTATACCTGGACCATACCCCAGACGGAGCAGACTCAGGGTACACAGGCAGCTTTAGAGCCACCCCCGACGGATACACAGACCGAGGTACCCCCCACCGCGCCGGAGCCACCTCCGGTGCGGATGTTTTCACCGTCTCGAGGCCAGGACAGACTGGAGCGCCTCGAGAGCGCAGTGGGGATCCTACAGACCGAGGTGGCCGAGGTTAGGGCCACACAGATTACACAGCACCAGGAGGTGATGGCGCAGTTCCAGAGCTTGCGACAGATCTTCGAGCAGATTGTCGCCTCCTCCTCCTTCGTGGTCCGACCTTGGGTTTCTCCTCCACCACCTTCTCCCCCGACATCAGCCGATCCACCAGCAGATCCAGAGCCTCCAGCAGCACCAGAGGCCACCACTCAGGACACCGACGCTGAGGCGTCTTAGATTTTAGATTCTTTTCTTTTATTTGTCATTTCTGTATATCTTTACTTTATTTTGGACTTGTAGTACTCAGAAAGGATTCTCCTTCTGAGTATAGCTTTTATTTTGCTTTTTATTTTTGTCTCGAGTTGTATTCATTGCTTTACATTTTATATACTCGAGTTTTATTGAGCTTTACTGAACCCTCGTTTATGTGTGCGCAGATGGTCTTGGATGTAAGGATTTTGAGGAATAGTCATTAACACGGTGATGGAATCGTGTGTACTCCATGAACCATTGAGACTCAACTCTCAATGACCTAGCTTCATCAAACGCAACACTTGGAGTTCAGGGGAGTAATGTTTCAATTGCCATTTCCACACTAATTGGTTTTATCTTTTTCACTTATTATTGTGCTTATATGCGTACATTGAGGACAATGTACATCTTAAGTGTGGGGGGGAGTTCACATTGCACACACTTTTACTTGTGCGTTCAATTGTTTATGCTAATGTAGCCTATGACGGTTCACCTTAGTTGTAACGGTTGTATTCTCATAGTTTAGGAGAATTTTCAACATTGTATCCTATCATGCTCTAGTTTTCACTTGAATTTTAGGGAATTTTTGCTCGAATCATCTTAGTACACAACTTACTCTTAGAATCTTTTGGAAACTCAATCTTGAAGTTTTTAAGGACAAGTTTATCATCGTTCTTAGTTTTACTTTGGAAAATGCAATTAATCTAAAAAAAAAAAAAAAAACAAAAAAGTATATGAGTTTGTAAATATTAGCTTTGTTTTGATTATGCATTTGGGGTGAAAAGAGCTACCTCCTATGATGTATGAAGCTACTCTCATAAGTCGGATACATGTTATGCCCTAATGAGAGAAAGAGCTATCTCATGGGAAGCGTGAAAGCTACTACCCCGGTAGAAAGAGCTACCTCCTCGAAAGAGTGAAAGCCACCTTTGGCGGCCGCCTAGGAAAGGGCTACCTTCAAGGATGTGTGAAGCTACTACTTCTTCACTTATTTTTGATATTTGTATATAAATAAGTCCTTTTTAATCAAAGTTTGAGGAGTACTCGTTGGTTCTCTTGAGTAAGATCGCACACACCAACACGTTTTTGAGTTTTCATCCTTTTTTATTCAAGTTTTTAGCTAGAGCATTGATAACCTTATGCAATGTTTTAATTTCCCCTTACTTGTAGAATGCTTCTTTTGCAAACTTTTGGTGAACCTAAGGCCAAGCACTTTCAATTGTTCTTCCCAAGTACTTCCACGTTCTATTTTGCTTGCGGACAAGCAAAAGCTTAAGTGTGGGGGGGTTTTGATAAGTGCTTGTGTTATAGTATCGCGAAGCGCTATTATCTTACATTAAGCATACCTTTTATCAGGTTTTATCACTAAATGTGTGCATTTGTGTTCTCTTGTGCATTGAAGGTATTGTGGAGACTAATTGGAGAAGAAGAATGAAATTAGGTCGCGTTCGCCAATGTTGGGATGTTCTCGGACCAGGCAAGGAACGAAGCACGTATTTGGACTTGTGGATGTGTGCCAACCTCCTTTGGAGGGGCACAAAGGCAGTCACATTCACAACAAGTCCAATCCGTGTTACTTAGGAGAATTTCGCGAAAGAAGAAGACTTGAAGCAATCGGCGCGACTTACCGCTGCTTGTGTGCCCAAGTAATGGCCTCGATGAAGAACAATGAACCCGGGAGGTGTTTCGGCAAGTTACAATCCTGTTCAGTTGAAGATTAGAGTTCCAAAGAAGTCACACAGGCGTGTGGAAATTCCACACGGCCGTGTGAACCAGTTTCCAACCAGACAGAAAAGTCACACGGGCGTGTGGAAATTCCACACGGCCGTGTGTTTGTGCAATTTCAGCCATCCAGTGAAGACATACGGGCGTGTGGAAATTCCACACGGCCGTGTGAAATTAATTTTTCAGCCGAGACAGAAGCTTCACACGGGCGTGTGGAAATCCCACACGGCGGTGTGAAGCCCCCGATAAGTCTAATTTTAAAGCCGCGATTCAACATTATAAAAGGGGATTTTTGCAACCTTTTAAGGCATCTTTCGACCTATCTTTTCCCCAACTTTCTAGAGTGCGGCTAGGGTTTCGGAGAGGATTTCGTGGAGGTTCTAGCGCGTCGCCGGCATCAATTTCGAGGTTCGACGTTTGCACAAAACCACGGCCACACCAATTCGAGGGGGTTTTTCATTGATGTCTATGTTTTATGCTTTATTTCTCACATTGATGAACATGTATAGCTCTATGAGGAGCTAAACCCCTCGTGGGGTATTCGGACTTGTAAACTTTAGGGTTTCTTATGTCTCTTTGACATTGATTATTATGCTTTCCATCGTCGATGAATAAAATTGAGTTTTTAATCTTGATTATCCTTTCATATTGTTTTCCCTTAAACGTGACATTAGGGTTGAGAGCAATCTAGGCTTTCCTTTGGAGGTGTGACAACTCCTATAGGATTAGACTACTCAAGATTAAAGAGGGTTGAGAGGGAGAGTTGTGAGGTAGCAATGTACCCCTTTCCCCTTCTATGTGATTTCTCCCTACCTCCGATTCCTTGATTTAATAGCGGTCGAAATAGAGTGAAGCAATAGGTAGATAAACTCCCCTAGGGCTTAGTTACGCAAGTAATAGAGTGGAGGGTTGTAGTGAATCCTATTTGCTGGGGCTCAATCTAGACTAGGGTTCTTCTACCTGGACCAAAGGGTTAGAATTACGTATAGGAACAGGTTTAATCACTAGGAATCCCTAGAGCATAATGCAACTCCACATAGTGTGAGGTTTAGGCAGATGGACTCCCCTGGGGCTTAGTCATCTAGGTGACAGAGTGAAGGGTGTTGTGAATCCTAATACCGGGGCATAGTGTTGGAGTTAGTCACGGTTGTCCTTAGGTTTGGGACCGTGAGTCTTAGGATATCCTCGACTCAATTGACATCAATAGGAGAGTATAATATCATAGTCTTGCACTTGAAACATAGACCCTAGAGGTAGCTTATCCGGATACCCCTCTTTTATTCATTGTTAGCCCTTCTCGATTTTCCTACTTGCACTTCTTTCTTCCATCTCTCTATTTAGTTTATTGCTCTGCATTATTTTCACTCATCAATCTTATTATCGATCTCCGTATTTTGCATAGCTTAATTAGTGAAACCTTATATTCTATCTCCCTATTCCCTGTGGATTCGACTACCTTCTCACCAAGGTAAATTTATTACTTCGACAAACCCGTGCACTTGCGGGATACACGCAAGGGGTCGTGTCAGAGAGCTAGGTCTTGAGGAGAGCTTCACTTCACCACCTTCTTTGGGAGCTTGAGGCCGGCTTTTGGAGGCGATTCTTGAGGAGAGGACGATGGGGAGAGCACAACACGACGAGTCCACACCTTCGATTCACATTTGAGAGGAAGATTGACAAAGGAAGCCACTCCTTGGGTGGCGTCCTTGGAACCGTCATTCGGCCCTTGATCCTTTGAGGGAGTGTTCTTGTTATGCTTTTGGTTATTTTCATGTATTTTCATACTTGTTTTGTGACCATGAGTAACTAAACCCCAAGGTCACCGGATGTAGGTGAACGTTGGGGGTGAACTTGTGTATTTTGGATGCTTATTCTAGTTTATTGCATTTGGCTTGGTTTGTGATCCTTGTTTGGTGGTTCTTGATTGCCTTGATATGTATAAGAACTCTATGTATCAATTTCTAGACAATGCTAGGTTGCATGACCATTGCCCTAGTATTAGGCTCACCAAGCTTGGAAGGGAATACATGTACGAATATGCCGTGACCATCGGGTATTTGTACCCCTCCAATTGTTAGGGTTGTCCTTGATTGTGTTTCAACCCTAGCTTGGGGAAATCCACTAAACCCATTGCAATTGTACAAGGATTTGGGCGGAAGTGATTCCGTATTCCAATACTTGCACCGGATTAGGGATCAATACCGTGACCATCGGGTTGGTCTATTTTAGGGTTTCCCAGTCCAAACCACCCACGTGCATGCTAGTTAGGGCATCCTTGACACTTTAGTAACCCCCGAGGGAATCCTCATCCGTGACCACTTTCTCACCTTGGTACTTTCCTCCGTATTTATACTTGTCATTTGCATGTTCTTTGCTTTAGTAGGCTATTTTTAGTTCTTCTTCTAAGTGATTGATTAGGTTAAACAATATTGTGATAAGGAAGTAAGAATAGATTCTTGGGCCCTTGGGAATATGACCCCCTCGTGTTCGCGCGAGGGGTATTACTTGGCGACCCCGTGCACTTGCGGGTGAGCGATTCAAACGCCTAACCAAGACACAATCAATGATAACCCTAACAATTAGAGGGGCACAAATACCCGATGGTCACGGCGTATTCGTACGTGTATTCCCTTCCAAGCTTGGTGAGCCTAATACTAGGGAAATGGTCATGCAACCTAGTATTCTCTAGGAATTGATACATAGAGTTCTTATACATACCAAGGCATTCAAGAATCACCAAACAAGGATCACAAACCACACCAAATGCATAAAACTAGAACAAGCATCCAAAATACACAAGTTCACCCCCAAGGTTCACCTACATCCGGTGACCTTGGGGTTTAGTTGCTCATGATCACAAAGTAAGCAAGAAAATACATAGAAACAACCAAAAGCATAATGAAAACACCCCCTGAAAAGATCAAGGCCGAATGACGCTTCCAAGGACGCCACCCAAGGAGTGGCTTCCTTTGTCAATCTTCCTCTCAAATGCAAATCGAAGGCGTGGACTCATCGTGTCGTGCTCTTCCCGTCGTCCTCTCCTCAAGAATTGCCTCCAAAACCCGGTCTGAAGCTCCCAAAGAAGGTGGTGAAGTTGAGGTCTCCCAAGACCTAGGCTCCTCCCTTCAAAATGCACTCTCCAACCCGGTCTCAAGATCCTGCGAGTTATGCGGCCCCGCATGCGGGGAGACAAAATTCCCGAGAAAATCCCGAAGTTGCGTAAGTTGCTACATTGCGGCTACAGTAAACTGCTACAGGATTTGATAAGTGCTTGTGTTGTAGTAACGCGAAGCATTATTATCTTACAAATGAACATACTTTTATCAGATTTTATCACTAAATAGTGTGCATTTGTGTATTCTTGAGCATTGAAGGTTTCGTGGAGCTAAGTTGGAAAAGAAGAACGAAGTTAGGTCGTGTTCGCCGTTGTTGGGAGGTTTTCAGACCAAGCAAGGAACAAGGCACGAGGTTAGACTTGTGAGTGTGTGCCAACCTCCTTTGGAGGGGCACAAAGGTAGTCACATTCACAACAAGTCTAACTCATGTAGCTTAGGAAAACTTCACCAAGAAGGAGACTCGAAGCAATAGGCACGATCTACCATTGATTGTGTGCCCAATTCAATGGCCTCGATGAAGAAACAACATATTCGGGAGCATTTCGGAGAGTTACTGTAGCAACACTGTAGCTTGTTACTGTAGCGAATCAATGTAGCAAGTTACTGTGCACTTCTGCCGAAGAGTCAAGGTTGCAGAGAATTCACACAGGCGTGTGGAATTAACACACGGCCGTGTGAACTAATTTTCCAGCAAACCAAAGACATCACACGGGCGTGTGGAATTAACACACGGCCGTGTGGATTGATTTTCCAGCAAGCCAGAAACTTCACACGGGCGTGTGGAATTAACACACGGCCGTGTGAAGCAATTTTCAGGAAAGACAGAAACTTCACACGGGCGTGTGGAAATTCCACACGGCCGTGTGAATTCCCGATAACTTCAAATTTAAAGCCGCACTCAGCCTATTTAAAGCCGATTTGGAGACTTTTTGAAAAATCTTTTGACCTATCTTTCTCCCCAACTTCTGGAGAGTGCGGCTAGGGTTTCAGAGAGGACTTTGTGGAGGATTGGAGAGCGTCATCGGCATCGTCACCGACGTTCGACGGCCGCACAAGACCACGGCCACACCATACGCGAGGGGGTTTTCATTGATGTCTTTATTTTGTTCTTTCTTTCATAAATTGATGAACATGTATAGCTCCATAAGGAGCTAAACCCCTCGTGGGTATTCGGACTTGTAAAACTCTAGGATAATTATGTTTCTTTGACATTGTTATTATGCTTTTCCATTAATTGATGAATAAATTCGAGTTTCAATTTTAGATTTCTTGTGCTATTGTTTTCTCTTAGCCGTGACACTAAGGATTGAGAACAATCTAGGTTATCCTTTGGAGGTGTGACAACTCCTATAGGATTAGACTACTTAAAATTGAAGAGGGTTGAGAGGGAGAGTTGTGAGGTAGCACCGTACCCCTTTCCCTTCCGTTGTGATTTCTCCCTACCTCCGATTCCTTGAGTCATTAGAGGTCGAAATAGAGTGAAGTGCTAGGTAGACAAACTCCCCCAAGGTTTTGGGGTGACGTGAATCCTATGCACTGGGGCTTAATTTAGACAATGGTTCTTTCTCCTGGACCAAAGGGTTAGAACTATCATACATAGGAACAGGTTTTATCACTAGGAGTCCCTAGAGCTTAAAGCAATCCCACGTAGTGTTAGGCTTAGGTAGAAATACTCTCCTGGGACTTAGTTGAGCAATCAACAGAGTGAAGGGTTGACGTGAATCCTATTGCCGGGACATAGTGTTGGGGTTAGCCACGGTTGACCTTAGATTTGGGACCGTGTGTTTCAGGATTTTCCTCGACTCAATTAACATCAATAGGAAGGTATAATAGCATAGTCTTGCACTAGAAGCATAAGTCCTAGAGGTAACTTGTCCGGATACCCTATTTTCCCTTATTACTAGTCTCTCTCTTTTTACTCGTTGCTTGCACTTTTCTCTCTTTCATCTTTCGATTTATTTGCTTTGCATCTACTGTAGTCCCCATAAATTCACTCATCACTCCGATCATTGTTTCTTTTCGTACATAACACGACTCAATAGCAACTTCTCGTATTTTAAATCCGTATTCCCTGTGGATTCGACTACCCACTCACCGGGGTAACTTTTATTACTTCGACAAGGCCGTGCACTTGCGGTACGCACGCAAAAGGTCGTGTCAAGTTTTTGGCGCCGTTGCCGGGGAATAGGCGTATTTTTTATACTTGTTTTTGCTATTTTAGTTATTCACTTCGTTGACTATTTCATACTTTCTTTAACTATCATCGTTCTTATTTTTCTTTTCTTTGTGTTGGCTTCAGGTTATGACCCGCGGGAACACTTCGATTCTTGTTGAAGGAGACCCGAACATTGGTAGGAGAACACACCGTAAAGGGAAAGAGCCTGTGGAAGAACAATCTGAGCAAGCCAGCATAGATTCAGAAGGGTCGGAAGCTATGGCAGAACAGAACGAACAACAAAGGACATTGGCTGATTTTGCTAGACCCGCGGTAATGGGGACCCAATCAAGCATTGTGAGGCCCCCAATTACCGCAAATAACTTTGAGTTGAAGCCGTCGTTCATTCAAATGTTGCAACAGTCCGCACAGTTTAATGGGTTGGCCGATGAAGATCCCAACAACCATCTAGAGAATTTCCTTGAAGTGTGCGACATGTTGAAGATCAATGGGGTAACGGACGACGCAATCAGATTGAGAGCCTTCCCATTTTCATTGAAGGGGAAAGCAACACATTGGTTACATTCATTACCGAGAGCATCTATCACTACATGGGAAGAGATGGCCGAGGCATTCTTGGCTAGGTATTTCCCGCCGGGAAAATCAGCAAGGCTCCGGAATGATATCTCATCCTTCATGCAAGTGGAATTGGAGTCTCTATTCGAGACATGGGATAGGTTCAAGGAGCTCCTCCGGAAGTGCCCGCAACACGGATTCCCCGAGTGGATGATCATTCATACTTTTTATAATGGGTTGAATCCAACCACTAAGCAACTTCTAGATGCAGCGGCAGGAGGAACTCTGGGAGGCAAGACCCCCGATGAAGCCCGGCACCTTATTGAAGAGATGGCGATGAATAGCTATCAATGGAACACAAGGGACAGAAGGAAGGTAGCCGGAATTCATGATGTTGATGCAGTTACATCTTTGGTGGCACAAGTAGAATCATTGAGTAAGAAGTTGGACGCTCTAACTTCACCAAGAGTTGCGGCCATCACTACATGTAACGATTGTGGGGGAGGTCATGCTTCAAGTGATTGTCCGATTGCTATTGGGGGCGCTAGTACGGTGGAGTAGGCTGATTTTGTGGGAAATAACTACAGAGGACAAGGCCAAGGCAACCCGTATAGTGGCACTTAGAATCCAGGGTGGAGGAATCACCCAAATTTCTCATGGAGCAACCAAGTACAGTCACAACAAAAGAATAACACACCACCAGGATTTCAGAACCAACAAGCACCGAATTTAGAAAGCCGAGTGACAGGGATAGAAGGAAAGATGACTGATCTAGAAAGAGCTCTCACACGGTTTGTTTCTTCATCGGATGCTAGATTCCAGTCGGTGGAAGCTACACTTCGCAATCATACCGCCTCCTTACATAATTTGGAGAATCAAGTGGGGCAAATTGCGAAGACATTAGCGGAAAGGCCTCAAGGGAGTTTGCCTAGTAATACGGAGACAAATCCGAGGGAACAATTGAAGGCAATCACCTTGAGGAGTGGGAAAGAGGTCGAGAGAAATCTCCCTCTAGAGAAGGCCCAAGAGACACCCGAGGTAGTGGAGGTAGAGGAAGGAGTAACGAAGGAAAAAGAGGTGGCATCCCCACCCTACAAGCCAAGGATCCCCTATCCTTCACGATTAAAGAATGACCAAGACAATGAACAATACAAGAAATTTCTGGGAATTTTCAAACAGTTGCACATCAACATACCATTCGCGGAAGCATTAGCCCAAATGCCTAAGTACGCGAAGTTCTTGAAAGACCTCCTAACCAACAAGAGGAAATTGGAGGAGAGTGCATCTGTGATACTCGATGCCAATTGCTCGGCCGTATTGCAAAAGAACATGCCTAGCAAAAGAAAAGATCCCGGGAGTTTCATAATACCATGTAACATTGGCAACATGGGTGAAGAGATGGCATTGGCCGACTCAGGGGCAAGCATCAATGTCATGCCTTACACGTTCTTCCAAAAGCTAGGCTTGGGCGAGCCAAGACCCACTCGGATGATACTTCAACTCGCGGACCGATCAGTGAGGCATCCGAGAGGGATTGTGGAAGATGTGTTGGTGAAAGTCGACAAATACATATTTCCTGTTGACTTCGTAGTGTTGGATGTCGATGAGGATGTCGAGGTTCCATTGATCCTTGGAAGGCCATTCTTGCGTACTTCCAAGGCCTTGATCGACATGGACGGCGGGGAGCTCACATTGCGAGTAGGAGAAGACAAGCTCACATACCGACTCGCCGAAGCCATGAGACATTCTCTCGATTTTGATGACACTTTATATTTCCTTGACACCACCGATGAACTAATAGATGATTATGTGCAGGAAATGATGAACCCGGATCCATATGAAGGGTGGCCGGACCAAGACTTGGAGATTGAAGAAGAAGTGCTCTCCATTGGTCTAATCAAGGATGACTTCAAGCAAGAAACGGAGCGTATGAAGAAAATGCTTCGGAGGATGAAAAAGTCGAAAAGACGCCACAAGAAGAACACTAACAACAAGGGAAATGAACATTCAAGGAGTAAGGGTGATTCACCCTTTTGTGGTAACAAACTCGACAACTCCCCCTCTACTTTACAAAGGTTATGTAATGCATGCTTTCAGGTTGTAGGGAAGAGGGCAACTTCCATTCATGAACCTCCGTAAGGTAAGTCAGGTACGTCAAGCTTAGTGATGTTAAACAAGCGCTTCTTGGGAGGCAACCCAAGGCTTTACAGTTTTTCTAGTACCTAGTTAGCTTTAGATTGAATAAAAAGTCTTAGTTTTGGTGTCCTGAATTTTTCATGTGCTTACGCTGCGATTTTCTTGTGGGTTTTTGATGAATTTCGTGTGCCTTAATGATAATTGATGAAGTTTAGGTTGGTTGAGTGTGTTTTCTTGAGTTTCTGGTCGTAATTTTATGGTTTTTACAGGCTCTAAGTATTTTTAAAGAGTTTCTGAATTTTTCTGAGAGTCTGTAAAATTTTCTAAGTAAACCAGAGAAAACACACGGCCGTGTGGAATTAACACACGGCCGTGTGTTACCAATCGGAGCTCAACCAGAGAAGACACAGGGGCGTGACTTTGCCCCTGTGAAAACTTCAGAAGGGGCACACGGCCGTGTGGAATTAACACACGGCCGTGTGAATTTTCGCAGAACTTCAACTCTTTTTCAGAGAGTCCACAGGGGCGTGTGGGTGCCCCTGTGAGTGCACTGTACTAAGGCACACGGCCGTGTGGAATTAACACACGGCCGTGTGAAAACTCTGCAGAAAAATCCCTTCTTCCCGAGAGAACATAGGGGCGTGTGACAGCCCCTGTGGAAGAGCTTGTGATTGGCACACGGCCGTGTGGAATTAACACACGGCCGTGTGAAACACTTAGATTTTTCGGGCAAATTAGAGAGGCCACAGGGGCGTGTGTTGGCCCCTGTGACCGGCCTTGTGTTCTTGGCCAGGTTGGGCACACGGCCATGTGGAATTAACACAGGGCCGTGTGATATTTTTCAGAGAGCTTCTGTGTTTTCCCGAGAAGCCACAGGGCCGTGTACCAGCCCCTGTGGATATCCTTGTGAAGGCACACGGCCGTGTGGAATTTCCACACGGCCGTGTGGGGTAGCCAGAGAGTAAACAGAATGCACACAGGGGCGTGTGTTGGCCCCTGTGAACCCTAATTTCAGAGGCACACGGCCGTGTGGCATTGTCACACGGCCGTGTGAATTCCCAGAACTCCAAAAGCCGCGCGATTTCTTTTGGTTTTCACTCGTGCCTCTTCCATTTTCATTCTAAACTCTCCTTCTACTCTCTCCACTAGTTCCCCAACCATCTCAGAGGATTTTTGAGGCTTTTATTGGAGTTTTCCGGCCGATTATCATTACTTCTTCATCTTCACCGTCGGTAAGAAATTCAAAGCCTTTTTCTTCGTAAATTCTTGATTTGATTCGTTCTTTTTTATTATTTCGCTTGTTTTTAATGCCTATCATTCATGCGAATGTATTTTGAACGAAATTAGAACGTTTTAAAATGTATTTTTGGATTCTTCAACCCACGGCCGTGAGGCTCTGTCCGCCAGAAGATCCACACGGGCGTGTGGAATTAACACACGGCCGTGTGGATTTCTGCAGATTGTGTTCTTGAACTGCTTTTAACTATTTTCTTCTTCAATCTTGCAGATACGACTTCCAGATCCAAGAAGTCGGCTGGGAAGCGACCCCGTGAGCCCACACCCCCTCCAGAGGATACAGAGTTCAGTATACCTGAGCACCAGACCAGGTTTGATAGATTATCCACACTCCGTTTCGGACAGTCACGATACCCCGACCTGAGCATTATCAGAGGGATCCAGGAGGTGACGGTATTGCCGAGGAGGTTGAGGAGCTACTCTCGGTGGGTGGCTGGAGGAGATTATTGAGGATTAGAGACCCAACCATTCGAGGGGTGACACTGGAGTTCCTAGCCTCATTTGAGTTTGACAGATCATACAGGGATTGTTCCACTCCTGATACCATTCAGTTCAGGGTATTAGGCCAGCATTTCAGCTTCAGCTTGACCCAGTTTTCGATCCATCTGGGACTATACGATGAGGCCTATACACAGACCGAGGAGTACAGGGATCTTCCTACAAACTACCCGGGCAGTCTTACCCCGCAGAGGGCATACAGAGATTTGTGCGGAGAAGGCCAGTATGAGCCAGGGATCTCAAAGGCCACGTGCTTGTCTCGCCCGGCCTACAGATACTTACATGCCATTCTTAGTAGATCAGTGAGTGGCCGAGGTGATAGCACTGGGGTTCTGAGTCGCCAGGAGCTTCTTTATCTATATTCGATGGCTCAGAGGGTACCACTCCACTTAGGGCACATCTTAGCAGAGTATTTGCGCCATCAGGGCCAGTACCCTAGGGTTGGAGTGATCTTCGCAGGACCCTACATTTCGAGACTCCTGATAGGGATGAGTCTCAGAGACGGAGTACGAGGGGCAGAGAAGACCAGTATACCGATCCCTCTGGGCACAGACACACTGAGGATGATGGGGATGATCCGCAGGATAGGGCCAGGAGTCTATACATGGACCATTCCCCAGACAGAGCAGGCCGAGGGCTCACAGGCAGCCTTAGAGCCACCACCAGTGGACACAGAGGCAGGGGCAGAGGCCGAGGCACCACCCACAGCACCGGAGCCACCTCCAGTGCGTATCTTTTCTCCTTCTCGAGGACAGGACAGGTTCGAGCGCCTCGAGAGTGCTGTGGGTATCATGCAGCAGGAGTTAGCCGAGCTGAGGGTTGCACAGGCAGTAGGGTTTGCCGAGTTGAGGACTACTCAGGCATCACAGTTCGCTCACTTATCAGCACAGCTTGCCACAGTGATTCAGTTGCTTGAGCGGTCTGTGGTGCGACCCCGACGGCTTCCCTCACCGACTCCGCCTCCATCTCCATCAGCATCAGGTTCACCACCACCACCAGCAGCAGCAGCAGCAGCAGCAGCACCAGAGGATACACATCAGGACACCGACGCTGAGGCGTCGTAGATTTTATCTTTCTTTTATCGCACTTTTATTTTCTTATTTTTGTTGGACTTGTAGTACCCAGAAAGGACTCTCCTTCTGGGTGTGTTTTTATTTGTTTTGTCTCGAGTTGTACTTCATTATCATATCTTTATATACTCGAGCTTTATTTTGAGCTATACTAAACCCTTGCGTATGTGTGTAGATGGTCTTGGATTTAAGGAAATTGAGGAATGGTCATAGGCACGGTCATTGGACCGTGTGTGCTCCACAAACCATTGAGACTCAACTCTCAATGACCTAGCTCCATCAAACGCAACACTTGGAGTTCAGGGGAGTAATGTTTCAATTGCAACTTCCACACTAATTGTTCTTCATTGTTTTATTGGTTATAATGCTTGCATGCGTACATTGGGGACAATGTACATCTTAAGTGTGGGGGGGAGAATTCACATTGCACACACTTTTACTTGTGCGGTCAATTGATCATGTTCATGTAGCCTATGGCGGTTCACCTTAGTTGCAACGGTTGTATTCTTATAGTTTAGGAGAATTTTTAACATTGTATCCTATCATGCTCTAGTTTCTACTTGAATTTTAGGAATTTTTTGCTCGATATTCTCATATTGCACAACTTACTCTTGGAATCTTTTGGAAACTCAATCTTGAAGTTTTTAAGGACTAGTTTATCATCGTTCTTAGTTTTACTTTGGAAAATGCATATAATAATAAAAAATATATATATATATATATATATATATGGAAAAGAGAAAAAGAAAAGAATATATATATATATATATGACTTTGTGAATATTTGTTTTGTTTTATGCATTTGGGGTGGAAAGAGCTACCACCTATGAAGTATGTAGCTACTCTCATAAGTCGGATACAAGTTATGCCCTAATGAGAGAAAGAGCTATCTCATGGGATGCGTGAAAGCTACTACCCCGGTAGAAAGAGCTACCTCCTCGAAAGTGTGAAAGCCACCTTTGGCGGCCGCCTAGGAAAGGGCTACCTTCGAGGTTGTGTGAAGCTACTACTTCCTTTCTTGCTTTTCGTATATAAATAAGTCCTTGTTAACAAAAGTTTGAGGAGTACTCGTTGGTTGTCTTGAGTGAGTTCACACACACTACACATTTTCGAGTTCTTCTTCCTTTTTGATTCGAGTTTTTAGCTAGAGCAACGATAACCTTATGCAATGTTTTGATTTCCCCTTACTTGTAGAATGCTTCTTTTGCATACTTTTGGTGAACCTAAGGCCGAGCACTTTCAATTGTTCTTCCCAAGTACTTTCACGTTCTATTTTGCTTGAGAACAAGCAAAAGCTTAAGTGTGGGGGGATTTGATAAGTGCTTGTGTTGTAGTAACGCGAAGCGTTATTATCTTACAAATGAACATACTTTTATCACTAAATAGTGTGCATTTGTGTATTCTTGAGCATTGTAGGTTTCGTGGAGCTAAGTTGGAAAAGAAGAACGAAGTTAGGTCGTGTTCGCCGTTGTTGGGAGGTTTTCAGACCAAGCAAGGAACAAGCCACGAGGTTAGACTTGTGAGTGTGTGCCAACCTCCTTTGGAGGGGCACAAAGGCAGTCACATTCACAACAAGTCTAACTCGTGTAGCTTAGGAAAACTTCACCAAGAAGGAGACTCGAAGCAATAGGCACGATCTACCATTGATTGTGTGCCCAATTCAATGGCCTCGATGAAGAAACAACATATTCGGGAGCATTTCGGAGAGTACTGTAGCAACACTGTACCTTGTTACTGTAGCGAATCAATGTAGCAAGTTACTGTGCACTTCTACCGAAGAGTCAAGGTTGCAGAGAATTCACACGGGCGTGTGGAATTAACACACGGCCGTGTGAACTAATTTTCCAGCAAACTAGAGACATCACACGGGCGTGTGGAATTAACACACGGCCGTGTGGATTGATTTTCCAGCAAGCCAGAAACTTCACACGGGCGTGTGGAATTAACACACGGCCGTGTGAAGCAATTTTCAGGAAAGACAGAAACTTCACACGGGCGTGTGGAAATTCCACACGGCCGTGTGAATTCCCGATAACTTCAAATTTAAAGCCGCACTCAGCCTATTTAAAGCCGATTTGGAGACTTTTTGAAGAATCTTTTGACCTATCTTTCTCCCCAACTTCTGGAGAGTGCGGCTAGGGTTTCGGAGAGGACTTTGTGGAGGATTGGAGCGCGTCATCGGCATCGTCACCGACGTTCGACGGCCGCACAAGACCACGGCCACACCATACGCGAGGGGGTTTTCATTGATGTCTTTATTTTGTTCTTTTTTTCATAAATTGATGAACATGTATAGCTCCATGAGGAGCTAAACCCCTCGTGGGTATTCGGACTTGTAAAACTCTAGGATAATTATGTTTCTTTGACATTGTTATTATGCTTTTCCATTAATTGATGAATAAATTCGAGTTTCAATTTTAGATTTCTTGTGCTATTGTTTTCTCTTAGCCGTGACACTAAGGATTGAGAACAATCTAGGTTATCCTTTGGAGGTGTGACAACTCCTATAGGATTAGACTACTTAAAATTGAAGAGGGTTGAGAGGGAGAGTTGTGAGGTAGCACCGTACCCCTTTCCCTTCCGTTGTGATTTCTCCCTACCTCCGATTCCTTGAGTCATTAGAGGTCGAAATAGAGTGAAGTGCTAGGTAGACAAACTCCCCCAAGGTTTTGGGGTGACGTGAATCCTATGCACTGGGGCTTAATTTAGACAATGGTTCTTCCTCCTGGACCAAAGGGTTAGAACTATCATACATAGGAACAGGTTTTATCACTAGGAGTCCCTAGAGCTTAAAGCAATCCCACGTAGTGTTAGGCTTAGGTAGAAATACTCCCCTGGGACTTAGTTGAGCAATCAACAGAGTGAAGGGTTGACGTGAATCCTATTGCCGGGACATAGTGTTGGGGTTAGCCACGTTTGACCTTAGATTTGGGACCGTGTGTTTCAGGATTTTCCTCGACTCAATTAACATCAATAGGAAGGTATAATAGCATAGTCTTGCACTAGAAGCATAAGTCCTAGAGGTAACTTGTCCGGATACCCTATTTTCACTTATTACTAGTCTCTCTCTTTTTACTCGTTGCTTGCACTTTTCTCTCTTTCATCTTTCGATTTATTTGCTTTGCATCTACTCTAGTTCCCATAAATTCACTCATCACTCCGATCATTGTTTCTTTTCGTACATCACACGACTCAATAGCAACTTTTCGTATTTTAAATCCCTATTCCCTGTGGATTCGACTACCCACTCACCGGGGTAACTTTTATTACTTCGACAAGGCCGTGCACTTGCGGTACGCACGCAAAAGGTCGTGTCAGTACCATATGCGGCCTCTACAGTGCCCGC
This sequence comes from Dioscorea alata, assembly GCA_020875875.1. NCBI lineage: Eukaryota > Viridiplantae > Streptophyta > Magnoliopsida > Dioscoreales > Dioscoreaceae > Dioscorea > Dioscorea alata. The sequence continues at coordinate 11,825,217 of CM037015.1, forward strand.
ATGGTAGCCGCATGAACCTCCAGACTTAGCCGTTTCGCCAAAGTTTTCGTGCTACAGTGATTTGCTACAGTAACTGTCTCAGAAACAGTGTTTTTGTTGCCGATTCCTTCTCAAATTCTGTCAACGAGCTCGAAGGGGTCACATTGGTACCTGTAACACGAAAGAAACCAATTCAGACAAAAAATGGGCGTCAACTCATATAAAAATACGCAATACATACGCCCGAATACATAGGAAATACGTATGTTTAGGCGTTTATAAAACATCCCCACACCTAAGCATTTGCTTGTCCCCAAGCAAACATACATGAAGAACAGGGGCACGATGATAAACGACTAAACATACGACCTCAAGCTCAACTTTAAAGTACCCCACTAGCACAGGTGTAAAGGAATCTAGAAAGTGAGCTGCACAGTGAGTGATCGAGTAATGGTGGCCCTGTTTTATCTAAAGTGCTTCCGTGAGTGTGTGCTGGCTCCCAACCTTACCCTCCACACCCTGGATTACCCCAGGGGTCCATTCACCCCACATATGGTGAGAGTGGCACTAGACAGTTAAAGACCTCTTCAATACTCAGTTAAAAGTCCTTTGGGTTCCTAAACAAAACTCTAGCACTTAAGTGACTGTGCAACAAGTTCCAGGGGATGCAGTAGAGATACGTTTTTTTTTTTTTTGAGTCCGACTAACATAGACTGCACAACAAATCTTTCAGAAGGATGCACATGCTAATTAGGCACAAGAGCCACCCAACCTACTCAATTACAGTCTACATAGACGCATTCATGATGTACTAGTAGAAGAATACTGTCATAGACTCCAATTTTTTTTTTTTTGACTGTACACACTGTATCTCATGTCCCTTGGTAACCTGTTACAATAGTTCACTTAAGGCTACACAAAACAAATAAGGAACTCAAAAGCTCTTAAAAGAATATTGAAAGAAGAATTTAACAGTCTAATGCCAAAATCATCATAATGGGTTGGTTGGAGTGTACAAGGTGGAAGCAATTGTGATAGAGCATGGAAAAGTGCTAAAGATAAAACAGGGCATCATTCAGGCACAGTACAAGAATACAGCTCACTTCTATCATTCTTTCAAGCTAGAAAGTGCTAAACACTAAAATCATAGCTATCATCGGTACTCATGCATGCAAAACAAGTAAAGTACCCCATCCCCACACCTAAAGTTGTACATTGCCCTCAATGTACGTGGATCAGCAGAGTAAGGTGCGAGATAAAAATATAAAACACAGAAATACGGGAATGAGGTAAAGAAACTTCCCCAATTGGTCGATGAGATGAACTCCAAGTGTGCATGGACCGGGGAAAGTTGTGAGGTGCAAGGGGCGTGAATCCTCTACAATGATCAGTCCTGAAAGTAAAAAGAAAACATATCACACCACAAGAAATAAATAGAGAGCCGGACAAGTAAGCACGAATCAAAAATGGGAAAGTACAGTTTAGGAGGATTAGGACCCTTGCTAACTGAAAAGTACAACAATACAAACCAACAAGTCTACAAATAAAAACAAGAACAAACAACAGGAAACTAAAAGTGGTGCTGTGAGTCTAGAGATCTGGAGGCAGTGATGGTGCAAAACACGTGGTAGCCGTGGAGGAGGTGCCGACAGATGATGAAGAGCTGTGCATAAATGATAGGATCTCGGCCATGCTACTCTCGATGCGGCTCTGTGATGTGGCTAAGTCCCTCACTGATGTCGCCAGCGCCTCCTGAGATGTCCCAAGGATCTGCAACTGCTGACGGATCTCGATGCGGAACTCCGCAAAACTGTCCTCAAGTGATGGTTGACTCCCGCTAGGTGCTGCGTCGGGTACGGGGGAAGATTCCGAATCAGAATCGGACCCTGACTCAGAATCTCGAGAGGTGTCGGGATCATGGGTACTCTTGCCTCCACTACGCGGGAGGTGATAAGTGTCTCCCGACCTCTCAACTATCCCAATGTGAAGCAGGATCGACAGACTAAGCGGTGCGACGGTGCTCACAACGCTCATGCCTCGGGTGAGCTCAATCAAACCTAGGCCCTTGATAATGCGCGTAATATATGGTCCGGCAAATATAGCTCCAAGGCGGGTAGAAGTCCCCTGATGTGCAATAAGTCCGGCAAAAAGATAGCCCATGTGGATGGGGTACCGCTCAAGGATACTGTACATCATAAGCAAGTCGGTACAAGAAACCACCCCAGTAGAATCAGCGTGGCCGTTCACACTTCTGGATAGCAAGGCCTGCATGTATCTGTGAACGGGGTCCGCCATCATAGAAGCCTTCTTCGATGATGTATGAGCAATTAACCTCCAAAAAGAACCAAGGGAGATCGAGCGTGGGAAATCACGAGGCAAATCCTGGAGCTCTGAACTAGTGAGGGACTCAAGTGTATAAAATCCGAGGTACATGCCTAACTGGTTGTCAGTGATCCTGTGCCGCTTACCAAAAGTTCTGAAAGTGATGATGCTAGCTTGGCGCGTGAAAGGAGAATACCCGGAGACCTCAAACGTGCTCAACACTTCCAAAGTCAACTCCCTATAAGTGAGCTCATCGATCTCAAGAATGCCATCCCATCCACCATGCGATAATCTTCACGTTGCCGAACCTCCTTTTAGACAAGAACGTGAATCTTGTCTTGTGGGCTTCGTTCTTGAAGGTAGGCTCGCAAACGGGTGGTGGAGAGCTTCTCCTCATTCGCTTGGAGGCCACGTGTTTGGTCGGCATCCCTACAAGACAAGAGAACTTCCATCAAACTAAGAATTTGTGAGAAAAATGCTTCATGAAGAAACAAGGCTGATTTTTGGCTAGTGCTACAGTAATTTCGGAAAAATTTTGGTAGCGTTTCTTCTTGCAAAAGTGATAATCTAAATATACAAAGCTTTGAATTCAAGAAAAAATAATTACAAGAAGCATTCACTATGATCAACACAAAGTTTTCCCACCATTTAAACAAGTAAAAACCCTAGAATGAAGAAGAAATAAGCTTACCTTGATCTAGGGCACTAAGAAGAAGATGAATTGAAAATCGGCTTAAAACTTGATAAAGCTTCGAAAATCTTCCAAGAATTCGTTTGCTAGGATGAGGAGAGTGTTTTGATGCAAAAATAATGAAGGAAAATGGTGGAGAAATGGAGGGGAAAAGAGAAGAAGAAGAGTGAAAAATGAGTGAATAGTGAGGAAATAAAGTGAAGAAGAGAAGAGAAGTGGGCTGGTGGCTTATGCGGCTCCCCATGCGGCCGCATAAGGGGCCGCGTAGCCCTCTGGATGGCTATGCGGCCTGCTATGCGGGCACATAGCAGGCCGTATGGCCCTCTGGATGGTTATGCGGCCTGCTATGCGGGCGCATAGCAGGCCGCATGGCCCTCTGGTTGGCTCCATATACAAGAATGGCTCAAAAACACTTTCACCAAAACACCGTACTCCTCCTTGCACTCAAAAATCACATGAAAACAAAGCCGAAAACACTCAAAATCATTGAAAACATGGAGATTGAAGTACCAACATTCAAGGAAAAATATAAAGATCATGAAATCTACGGTGCAACAAGGTGAAATAAATTATGGAAATTGACTACACAACTACCACAAGCACAAAAATCAACAACACTTAAACTCACAAGCACCACAAAAAAATTACGAAAAATACCCAAACACAACAACAAAGAATAAAAAGAAAGAATGATTGCAATGAATTGAAAGACTTGGGTTGCCTCCCAAGAAGCGCTTTTTTAATGTCTTTAGCTCGACATGGCTTACCTCAACTCATGGTGGGAAAAAGGGGTGAGAGATACCTCCATTTTTCGACGAAGAATTGTTACCCAGAAAGTTCAATGAGAGGCACGAAAAAATCTTGAATTTCCCCCGGTCATTAAAGAACAAATGGTCAACCTCCTCGGGTGACATTGTAGAAACATTCACCCCCCGCTTTTGCTTCTCTTTTTTCTTCCTCCACAACTTCTTCAAGGTTCTCTTCTCATTGGAACGTGGTGAAGATTTAACCTCTACTTGTGCTAGTTGTTGCAATGGTGGAGGGGGAGGCTCATCATCTGCAACATCATCCCCGAGATCTTCAAAGTACTCCTCCAAGGGGTTCAAAGCGAGGACTTCCTGCACACAATCGGAGATAATCACATCAGTAGTATCCATGAAGTAAAGAGCATCATCATGATCAAGTGTACGTTTGATTGCTTCGGGGAGGGTGAAGACCACTTGTTCGTCCCCAACCCTCAAAGTCATCTTTCCTCCTTTAACATCGATCAGTGCACCGGCGGTGTTAAGAAATGGACGCCCGAGGATCAATGGGACCTCCACATCATCATCCACATCTAGGATTACAAAGTCAACCGGGATGATTAGCTTATCAACTCGAACAAGAACATCTTCAACAATTCCCCGGGGTCTTCGCACTGAACGATCGGCAAGTTGCAAAGTCATTCGCGTGGGTCTCAAATTGTGTAACCCCAACCTCAAGAACAAGTTATATGGCATAATGTTTATGCTAGCTCCCGAGTCGGCCAAGGCGCTTTCTTGCACTCCATCCCCGATCACACAAGGGATGATGAAGCTACCCGGATCATTAAGTTTCTTAGGTAATTTCTTTTGAATTAAGGGCGAGCAATTTCCCGATAGAGTCACCGTCTCCAAGTCTTCAAGCTTCCTCTTATTAGTGAGGTGGTCCTTCATGAATTTAGCGTATTTCGGCATTTGTGAGAGGACCTCAACCAAGGGAATGCTTATGTGAAGCTACTTAAAGATGTTTAGGAATTTCTTGAATTGAGCGTCTTCTTTATCTTGTTTGAGCCTAGAAGGGTACGGTACCACAGGTTTATACTCGGGCTCCTTCTTAGTTGAAGAACTTGGAACATTTCCCTTCTGCTTCCCCTCAATCTCATCAGTTGCATCATTACTTGACTTAGGGTCTTCCCGGTCGGCTACCCTACCGTTGGAGGCACTTGGACCATCCCCGGTCCTTACCTCTAACTGCTTTCCACTCCTTAGTGTCACCACCTTTAAGTGTTCCCTCGAGTTGCATTCAATGTTGCTCGGCATGCTACCCGAAGGTCTGTCTGATTGTGCCCTAGCAAGCTGTCCCACCTGGGTCTCAAGGGACTAAATGGAGGCTTGGACATTTCTCAATATAGTGCCAAATTCATCAAATCTCTTGTCCACATTCTGGAATTTTGCCTCCGTGGTGATCATGAAGCGTGCCAATACATCCGCAGTTGAGTATTTCTTCTCTTGAATCTGCTGGGGCTGAAATTGGGGGCCCTGGGGTGGTGGAGGCCTCTGTTTGAATTGGCCTTGGTTCCTGGACATGTTCGGGGGATTCCTCCACCCCGAATTATAATTGTTGCTGTACTGGTTTCCCGGCCCCCTGGGTCCTCCGCCAACATAGTCCACTGTTTCCATCGGTGCAGAAGGAGCAATAAATATGGGGCATTGCGAAGTTCCATGCCCGGCACCACAGGTATCACAAGACATCACTACCTTAGGGGTAGAGCTAGACCCCAACATGAACTGATCAAGTTTCTGTGTCAGCGCACTGACCGCCGCGTTATTATCGGTGACATTCTTCGATAGGGCTTCAACCTTTGCAGTCAATGCGGTGTTCTCATTCACCTCGTATAGGCCTGCAACCCTTGGTCCTTTCTGCCGAGTGCTCCAGTGGCACACATTGTTCGCCATGCTCTCAATCAATTTCTCAGCTTCTTCAGGTAGCTTGTCACTCAAAGAGCCACATGCCGCGGCATCTATGAGTTGCCTTGTACCGTAATTTAAGCCATTACAGAGCATCTGCACTCGCATCCAAGCAGGGAAGCCATGGTGAGGACACCTATGTAACAAGTCCTTGAACCTTTCCTATGCCTCGAAAAGGGTTTCTGAATCCCCCTGTCGGAAAGAGGAGATCTCCTGTCTCAGTCTTGCAGCCTTGCTCGGTGGGAAATACCATGCCAAGAATTTCTCGACCATTTCCTTCCAGGTGGTAATGGACCCGGGAGCTAAGGAAGTGAGCCATCTGTATGCTGCTCCCCTCAAACTGAATGGAAACAATCGTAGTCTGATAGCATCATCTGACACCGAATTGATCTTGAAAGTAGAGCAAATCTGCAAGAAGCGGGATAGATGGGCATGCGGGTCTTCATCGGCTAGCCCATCAAACTGAACCGAATTTTGTATCATCCCAATTGTGCTCACCTTAATCTCAAAGTTATTCGCCGGGACTGTGGGCACTTGCATACTGAATTCATTCCCTGTGAACTGGGGTCTCTCAAAATCGGATAAAGTTCGCCTTGGTTCGGCCATGACTGATGGTTCACTAGATTCGACCCGAACCTCTTGTTGACTCGAACTCTCGGTAACCTCTCTCAAACGTTGATGCAGAGTGCGCTCAATCTCGTCGTCGGGCTCAACTAGAGTCGCTTGACCTGCCCGTGTCATAAGAGGGGTACCTCGCAAAATAGCTAAAGTCAAAACAAGCAAAAAATGGAATGATGAAATATAAACAAGAATGGTAAAAACGAACAAAAATGAAAATGGTCAAATCAACACATTTTAAGTTTTCTGAATATTCCTCGTGGGTCCCCAGCAACGGCGCCAAAAACTTGGTATGCGTTTGATTCGCTCACCTGGAAGTGCACGGGGTCGCCAAGTAATACCCCTCGCGCGAGCACGAGGGGGTAGTATTCCCAATGGCCCGAGAATCTATTCTTACTTCCTTATCACTATGTTGTCCAACCTAGCAATTACTTGATAGAGAAAACTACAAATAATCTACGAATATAAAAAGCATGCAAATAGTAAATACAAATACGGAGGGAAATCAGGGCGAGGGAATGGTCACGGATGAGGATTCCCTCGGGGGTTACTAAACTGCTAGGATGCCCTAACTAGCATGCACATGGATGATTCAGACCGAGAAACCCGAAATTAGACCAACACGATGGTCACGGTGTTTGGTCCCTAATCCGGTACAAGTATTGGAATACGGAATTGCTTCCTCCCAAATCCTCCTACGATTGCAATGGGTCTAGTGGATTTCTCAAGCTAGGGTTGAAACACAATCAAGGACAACCCTAACAATTGGAGGGGTACAAATACCCGATGGTCACGGTGTATCCGTACATGTATTCCCTTCCAAGCTTGGTGAGCCTAATACTAGGGCAATGGTCATGCAACCTAGCATTGTCTAGTAATTGATACATAGAGTTCTCATACATATCAAGGCATTCAAGAAACACCAAACAAGGATCTCAAACCAACACACATGCATAAACTAGAAAGAAACATCCAAAATAACACAAGTTCACCCCCAAGGTTCACCTACATCCGGTGACCTTGAGGTTTAGTTGCTCATGATCACAAAGAAAGCAAGAAAATACATAGAAACAACCAAATACATAGTGAAAACACCCCCTGAAAAGATCAAGGCCGAATGACGCTTCCAAGGATGCCACCCAAGGAGTGGCTTCCTTTGTCAATCTTCCTCTCAAATGTCAATCTTCCTTTGTCGTGCTCTCCCCATCGTCCTCTCCTCAAGAATTGCCTCCAAAACCCGGTCTCAAGCTCCCAAAGAAGGTGGTGAAGTTGAGCTCTCCAAGACCTAGGCTCTTCCCCTCAAAATGCACTCTCCAACCCTTACAAAACAAGATCCTGCGAGTTATGCGGCCCCGCATGCGGGGAGAGAAAATTCCGGAGAAAATCCCAAAGTTGCGTAAGTTGCTACAGTGCCGCTACAGTAAACTACTACAGTAATGCTGCTACAATACCACATGCGGCCTCTGTAGTGCCCATATGGTAGCCCGCATGAACCTCCAGACTTAGCCGTTTCGCCAAAGTTTTCGTGCTACAGTGATTTGCTACAGTGCCCCCCGTCTCAGAAACAGTTTTTCGTTGCCGATTCCTTCTCAAATTCTGTCAACGAATTCGAATAGGTCACATTGGTACCTGTAACACGAAAGAAACCAATTCAGATCAAAAACAGGCGTGAACTCATATAAAAATACTCAATACATACGCCCGAATATATAGGAAATACGTATGTTTAGGCGTTTATTAGGCGTCACGGGCAACGACGGCATCCTGGCCCAGCGCCCCCGCCCATCACTCGGCATCACTTGAAACCCACTCGGGCCAAGTTTCAAGCAGTTTGCACGACGGGATCATCGATTTCGTCGGATCGCACTTGTATGATCAAGTGATCGGACGGCGACGCCGGCGGGGCGTCCCGGGCGACGGCGGTATCCCGGCCGACACCCCCGTCCCATCACTCGACATCACTTGAAACCCCCTCGGGCAAAGTTTCAATTATTTTGCACGAATGGATCACCGATTCCGTCGAAGCGCACTCGTGTGATCAAGTGATCGGGCGGCGGCGCCGGCAGGGCGTCCCTGGCGACGCCGGCATCCCGGCCCGACGCCCACGGCCCATCACTCGGCATCACTTGAAACCTACACGGGCAAAGTTTCAATGAGTTTGCATGACGGGATCACCGATTCCGTCGGAGCGAACTCGTGTGATCAAGTGATTTCGAGGCGGAGCCAGTGGGGCGTCGCGGGCGACGGCGGCATCCTGGCCCGGAGCCCAAGCCCCATCACTCGCCATCACTTTAAGCCCCCTCGGGCCAAGTTTTAAGGAGTTTGCAGGACGAGATCACCGATTCCGTCGGAGCGCACTCGTGTCATCAAGTGATCGATCGGCGGCTCCGGCGGGGCTTCCCGGGCGACGGCAGCATTACGGCCCGGCGCCATAGCCCCATCACTCGACATCACTTGAAACCCACTCAAGCGAATTTTCTAGGAGTTTGCACGACAGGATCATTGATTCCGTCGGAGCGCACTCGTGTGATCAAGTGATCAATAGACGGCTCTAGAGGGGTAGTCCTGGGCAACGGAGGAATCCCGACCCGGCGCCCCCGCCCTATCACTCGGCATCATTTGAAACCCCCTCGAACCAAGTTTCAAGGAGTTTGCACAACAGGATCACCGATTCCGCCGTAGTGCACTCGTGTGTGATTGTTCGGCGGATCTGCCAGGGCATCCTGGGCGACGGCGGCATCTAGGCCCGGCGCCCCCACCCCATCACTCGGCATTACTTGAAACCCCAACGGGGCAAGTTTCAAGGAGTTTGAACGACGGGATCACCGATTCCGTCGGAGCGCACTGATAAACGCCTAAACATACGTATTTTCCATGTATTCGGGTGTATGTATTACGTATTTTTCTATGAGTTGACACCCGTTTTTGGTCTGAATTGGTTTCTTTCATGTTACAGGTACTGATGTGACCCCTTCGAGCTGATTGATAGAATTTGAGAAGAAATCGGCGATGGAAACACTATTCCTGAGGGGGGGGTACTGTAGCTACTACTGTAGCAGATCCTGTAGCACGACCCCTTTGGCGAAATGGCTGTCTCGAGGTCATGCGGTCTGGCATGCGGGCACTGCAGAGGCCGTATACGTACTGTAGCAGTTTTACTGTAGCATACGGTACTGTAGCAGTTTACTGTAGCGGCACTGTAGTAACTTACACGATTTCGGGTTTTTCTCGGGATTTTCTCTCCCCGCATGCGGGGTCGCATACGGGGCCGCATGACGTTCTGGATGATGTTTTTAAGGGTTTTGGGTAGTCATTTTGGGAGAGAGGGAGACCTTGAGCAAGCTTGACTTCACCACCTTCTTTGGGAGCTTGAGGCCGGCTTTTGGAGGCGATTCTTGAGGAGAGGACGACGGGGAGAGCACGAGACGACGACTCCACACCTTCGATTTGGATTTTAGAGGAAGTTTGACAAGGGAAGCCACTCCTTGGGTGGCGTCCTTGGAAGCGTCATTCGGCCTTGATCCTTTGAGGGAGTGTTCTTATTATGCTTTTGGTTGTTTCCATGTATTTATTTGCATACTTTGTGATCATGAGCAACTAAACCCCAAGGTCACCGGATGTAGGTGAACCTTGGGGGTGAACTTGTGTATTTTGGATGATTCCTTTCTAGTTTATGCATGTGTGTTGGTTTGAGATCCTTGTTTGGTGGTTCTTGAATGCCTTGATATGTATGAGAACTCTATATGTCAATTCCTAGACAATGCTAGGTTGCATGACCATTGCCCTAGTATTAGGCTCACCAAGCTTGGAAGGGAATACATGTACGAATACGCCGTGACCATCGGGTATTTGTATCCCTCCAATTGTTAGGGTTGTCCTTGATTGTGTTTCAACCCTAGCTTGGGGAAATCCATTAAACCCATTGCAATCGTACAAGGATTTGGGCGGAAGAAATTCTGTATTCCAATACTTGTACCGGATTAGGGACCAAACATCGTGACCATCGGGTTGGTCTAATTTAGGGTTTTCCGGTCCAAACCACCCACGTGCATGCTAGTTAGGGCATCCTTAGCACTTTAGTAGCCCCCGAGGGAATCCTCTTCCGTAACCATTTCCTCGCCCTGATTTCCCTCAGTATTTGTATTTATTATTTGTATGCTTTTCACACATCCGTAGATTATTTGTAGTTATCTCCTTTGAGTGTTTGCTAGGTTAAACAACATTGTGATAAGGAAGTAAGAATAGCTCCTCGGGCCCTTGGGAATACGACCCCCTCGTGCTCGCGCGAGGGGTATTACTTGGCGACCCCGTGCACTTGCGGGTGAGCGATTCAAACGCATTCTCACCAAGTTTTTGGCGCCGTTACCGGGGACCCACGAGGAATATTCGGAAAACTTAAAACGTGTTGATTTGACCATTTTTACTTTTGTTCGTTTTTACCATCCTTGTTTATATTTCATCATTACTTCTTTTTCTTGTGTTGACATTAGCTATTTTTGCAAGGTACCCCTCTTATGACACGGGCGGATCAAGCAACTCTAGTTGAGCCTGACAACGAGATCGAACGCACTTTTCATCATCGGTTAAGAGAGGTTACCGAGTGTTCTAGGCAACAAGAAGTTCGGGTCGAATCTAGTGAACCATCAGTTATGGCCGAACCGAGGAGGACCTTATCCGATTTCGAGAGACCACAATTTACCGGGGAGGAATTTAGTGTACAAGTACCCACCGTCCCGGCGAATAACTTTGAGATCAAGGCGAGCACGATTGGGATGATACAAAGCTCAGCCCAGTTTGATGGTCTACCTGATGAAGACCCGCATGCCCATCTTTCCCGATTCCTGCAGATCTGCTCCACCTTCAAGATCAATTCAGTATCAGATGATGCTATCAGATTGCGATTGTTTCCATTCAGTTTGAGGGGAGCAGCATACAGATGGCTCACTTCCTTAGCTCCCGGGTCCATCACCACCTGGAAGGAAATGGTCGAGAAATTCTTGGCTCGGTATTTCGCGCCGAGCAAGGCCGCAAGATTGAGACAAGAGATTTCCTCTTTCAGGCAGGGGGATTCTGAAACCCTATTTGAAGCACATGAGCGATTTAAAGACTTGTTACGTAAGTGCCCTCATCATGGCTTCCCTGCTTGGATGCGAGTACAGATGCTCTGTAATGGCTTGAATTACGGTACAAGGCAACTCATAGATGCCGCAGCAGGTGGCTCTTTGAGTGACAAACTCCCTGAAGAAGCTGAGAAATTGATTGACAGCATGGCGAACAATGAGTGCCACTGGAGCACTCGACAAAAGGGACCAAGGGTGGCCGGCCTGTTCGAAGTGAATGAGACCACCGCATTGACTGCAAAGGTTGAGGCCTTATCGAAGAATGTCACAGATAACAACGCGGCAGTCAGTGCATTGACACAGAAGTTTGAGCAGTTCATGTTGGGGTCCAGTTCTTCCCCTAAGGCGGTGTTGTCCTGTGATACTTGCGGTGCTGGGCATGCAACTTCGCAGTGCCCCATATTTATTGCCCCTTCTGCACCCGTGGAATCAGTGGATTATGTTGGCGGAGGACCTAGGGGACCGGGGAACCAGTACAGCAACAGTTATAATTCGGGGTGGAGGAATCCCCCAAACATGTCCTGGAATCAAGGCCAATTCCAACAGAGACCTCCACCACCTCAGGGCTCCCAGTTTCAACCCCAGCAGGTCCAAGAGAAGAAATACTCGACTGAGGATGTATTGGCACGATTCATGATCACTACGGAGGCCAAGTTCCAAAATGTGGACAAGAAATTGGATGAATTTGGTACTGTACTGAGAAATGTCCAAGCCTCCATTCAGTCTCTTGAGACCCAGGTGGGACAGCTTGCTAGGGCACAGTCAGATCGTCCCTTGGGTAGCATGCCAAGCAACACTGAATGCAACCCGAGAGAACACTTGAAGGCAGTGACGCTCAGGAGTGGGAAGCAGTTGGAGGTAAGGACCGGGGATGGTCCAAGTACCTCCAACGATAGGGTAGCCGACCGGGAAGACCCTAAGTTAGATAATGATGCAACTGTTGAGATTGAGGGGATGCACAAGGGAAATGTTCCAAGTTCTTCAACTAGGAAGGAGCCCGAGTATAAACCTGTGGTACCATATCCTTCTAGGCTCAAACAAGATAAAGAAGACGCGCAATTCAAGAAATTCTTGAATATCTTCAAGCAACTCCACATTAACATTCCCTTGGTGGAGGCCCTCTCACAAATGCCAAAATATGCTAAATTTATGAAGGACCTCCTCACGAATAAGAAGAAGCTTGAAGACTTAGAGACGGTGACTTTATCGGGAAATTGTTCGGCCGTTATCCAAAAGAAATTGCCCAAGAAACTCAATGATCCGGGTAGTTTCATCATCCCTTGTGTGATCGGGGATGGAGTGCAAGAAAGTGCCTTGGCCGACTCGGGGGCTAGCATAAACGTAATGCCATACAACTTGTTCTTGAGGTTGGGGTTAAATAATTTAAGACCCACACGAATGACTTTGCAACTTGCGGATCGTTCAGTGCGAAGACCCCGGGGAATTGTTGAAGATGTTCTAGTTCGGGTGGATAAGTTGATCATCCCGGTGGATTTTGTAATTCTTGACGTGGACGATGATGTAGAAGTTCCATTGATCCTCGGGCGTCCATTTCTTAACACCGCCGGTGCACTAATTGATGTAAAAGGAGGGAAGATGACTTTGAGGGTTGGAGACGAACAAGTGGTCTTCACCCTCCCCGAAGCTATGAAACGTACACTTGATCACGATGACACTCTTTATTTCACGGATACAACTGATGTGATTATCTCCGACTGTGTGCAGGAAGTCCTCGCTTTGAACCCATTGGAGGAGTACTTTGAAGATCTCGGGGATGATGTTGTGGATGATGAGCCTCCCCCTCCACCATTGCAACAACTAGCACAAGTAGAGGTCAAATCTTCACCAAATTCCAATGAGAAGAGAGCCTTGAAAAAGTTGTGGAGGAAGAAAAAAGAGAAGCAAAAGCGGGGGGTGAATGTTTCTACAATGTCACCCGAGGAGGTTGACCATTTGTTCTTTGATGATCGGGGGAAATTCAAGATTTTTTCATGCCTCTCGTTGAACTTTCCGGGTAACAACTCTTCATCAAAAAATGGAGGTATCTCTCACCCCTTTGTTCCACCTTGAGTTGAGGTAAACCATGTCGAGCTAAAGACATTAAAAAAGCGCTTCTTGGGAGGCAACCCAAGTCCTTAAATTCATTGCATTTATTTTTCTTCTTAGTTGTCATTGTTGTGTTTGTGTGTTTTTCGTATTTTTTGTGTGTGGTGCTTGTGAGTTTGAGTCTTGTTGATTTTTGTGCTTGTGGTTGTTGTTTAGCCGAATTCCATAATTTATTTCATCTTGTTGCACCATAGATTTCATGATCTTTGTATTTTTCCTTGAGTGTTGGTGCCTCATTCTCCATGTTTTCAATGATTTTTATGTGTTTTCGGCTTTGTTTTTATGTGATTTTTGAGTGTTGAGAGTGTTCGGAGATAAACAAAATTCCTGGGCCTTGTGCGGCCTACCTTGTGCGGCCTGCTATGCGGCCGCATAGCAGGCCGCATGAATTTTCCAGAGAGGTATGCGGCCTGCTTTGCGGTCGCATAGCAGGCCGCATGGTTTTTCCCGAGAGCCATGCGGGCAACCATGCGGCCGCATGGGGGGCCGCATGATCACCCAGCCCACTTCTCCCTCTTATTCACCTCATTTCAGCACTGTTCATCCATTTTTCATCAAACTTCTCTTCCTTTCTCCTTCATTTCTCCACCATTTTCCTTCATTCTTTTTGCATCCAAACACTCTCTTCATCCTAGCAAACAACTTTTTGGAAGATTTTCAAGGTTTTATCAAGGTTTTAGCCGATTTTCACTTCATCTTCTCATTGGTGCCCTAGTTCAAGGTTTGTGCTCCTATCACTCATTCTTTGGTTTTTTATGGTTGAATTGATGGGAAAACATGATGCTTTTCATGGTGAATGCTTCTTGTAATTATTTCTCTTGAATTTCAAGCTTTGTACATTTAGATTGTCACTTTTACAAGAAGAAACTCTACCAAAATTTCCCCGAAATTACTGTAGCACTAGCCAAAAATCAGCCTTTGTTCTTCATTAACCAATTTTCTCAAGTTTTTTTTGCTTGATGATGGTTCTCTTGTCTTGTAGGGATGCCGATCAAACACATGGCTTCCAAGCGCGTTAGGAGGAGCTCTCCACCACCCGTTTGCGAGCCTACATTCAAGAATGATGCCCACAAGGCAAGATTTGCGTGTTTGTCGAAAAGGAGGTTTGGCACGGTGCGAGTTATCGATTGGGAGGCTTTGAAGACATTGGACATTGATGATACCGTTCGAGGCCTCATCTCCCGTGATGGATGGGATGATATTCTTGAGATCGATAAGCCCACTTATCGGGAGTTGACTTTGGAGGTGTTGAGCACATTTGAGGTCTCCGGGCATGCTCCCCATTTGCGCCAGGCTAGCACCATTACTTTCAGAGCCTTTGGTAAGCGGCACAAGATCACCGACGACCAGTTGGCCATTTACCTTGGGTTTCACACTTATGAGTCCCTCGCCGATTCAGAGCTCAGGGCTTTACCTCGTGACTTCCCACGCTCGGTGTCCCCTAGTTCCCTTTGGAGGTCTATTGCTAGCTCGTCATCTTCGAAGAAGGCTTCTTTGATGGCCGACCCCGTTCACAGGTACTTACAGGCCCTACTATCCAGAAGTGTGAGCGGTCGCGCTGATTCTACTGGGGTGGTTTCTCGTACCGATCTACTTATTATGTACAGTATTCTTCAGCGGTACCCCATCCACATGGGCCATCTGTTCGCCGGACTTATTGAGCATCAGGGGACTTCTACTCGCCTTGGGGCTATATTTGCCGGGCCGTATATTACACGCATCATCAGGGGCCTAGGACTGATTGACCTCACCCAGGGCATGAGCATTGTGAGCACCGTGGCACCACTTAGTCTGTCAATCTTGCTTCATATTGGGATAGTTGAGAGGTCGGGAGACACTTACCGCCTCCCGCGCAGTGGAGGCACGAGTTCCCATGACCCCGACACCTCTCGGGATTCTGAGTCAGGATCAGAGTCTGATTCAGAGTCCGCCCTTGTACCCGACGCAGCACCTAGCGGGAGTCGACCATCACTTGAGGAGAGTTTCGCGGAGTTCCGCATCGAGGTCCGTCAGCAGTTGCAGACCCTTGGGACCTCTCAGGAGGCGTTGACAGCATCAGTGCATGATTTAGCCATATCACAGGGCCGCATCGAGAGCAGCATGGCCGAGATCTTATCATACATGCGCGGCGCTTCATCTTCTGTCGGCACCTCCTCCACAGCCACCACGTGCTTTGCGCCATCACTCCCTCCGGATCTCTAGACCCACAGCACCACTTTTGTTTTTCTTTATGTTGTTTATACTGGTTTTTATTTCTAGACTTGTTGGTTTGTATTGTTATACTTTTCAGTTAGCAAGGGTCCTGACCCTTCTAAACTGTATTTTCCCGTTTTTGATTCGTGCTTTCTTGTCCGGCTCTCTATTTATTTCTTGGGATGTGATATGTTTCCTCTCTATTTTCAGGACTAATCATTGTAGAGGATTCACGCCCCTTGCACCTCACAACTTTCCCTCGGTCCAGGCACACGTGGAGTTCATCTCATCGACCAATTGGGGAAGTTTCTTTACCTCATTCCCGTATTTCTATGTTTATATTTTTATCTCGCACCTTACTCTGCTGATTCATGTACATTGAGGGCAATGTACAACTTTAGGTGTGGGGATGGGGTACTTTACTAGTTTTGCATGCATGAATACCGATGATAGCTATGATTTTAGGGTTTAGTACTTCCTAGCTTGAAAGAATGATAGAAGTGAGTTGTATTTTTATACTGTGCTTGAATGATGCCCTGTTTTATTTTTAGTGCTTTTTCATGCTCTATCATGATTGCTCCTACCTTGTACACTCCAACCAACCCATTATGATGATTTTGGTATTGGACTGTTAAATTCTTTCTTCAATATTCTTTTAAGAGCTTGTGAGTTCCTGTTTTGTTTTCTGTAGCCTTAAGTGAACTTGTGTGACAGGTGTCCAAGGGACTGAGATACAGTGTGTACAGTTAAAAAAAAAAAAAAAGTGGAGTCTATGGCAATATTCCTCTGCTGGCACAGCATGAATGCGTCTATGTAGGCTGTAATTGAGTAAGTTGGGTGGCTCTTGTGCCTAATCAGCATTTGCATCCTTCTGAAAGATTTCTTGTGCAGCCTATGTTAGCCGGACTCAGAAAAAAAAAAAAAAAAAACAAATGTGTATATTTGTGAATAGGCAAATAAGTATCTCTGTTGCGTCCCCTGGAACTTGTTACACAGTCGCTTGAGTGTAGAGTTTTATTCAGGAACTCAAAAGACTCTTGACTGAGTATTGAAGAGGTCTTTAACTGCCTAATACCATTCTCACCATATGTGGGGTGAATGGACCCCTGGGGTAATCCAGGGTGTGGAGGTTAAGGTTGGGAGCCAGCACACACTCACGGAAGCACTTTGAATAAAACAGGGCTACCATTACTTGATCACTCACTGTACAGCTCACTTTCTAGATTTCTTTTCACGTGTGCTAGTGGAGTGCTTTACCGTTGAGCTTGAGGTCGTATGTTTAGTCGTTTATCACCGTGCCCCTGTTCTTCATGTGTGTTTGCTTGGGGACAAGCAAATGCTTAGGTGTGGGGATGTTTGATAAACGCCTAAACATACATATTTTCCATGTATTCGGGTGTATGTATTACGTATTTTTCTATGAGTTGACACCCGTTTTTGGTCTGAATTGGTTTCTTTCATGTTACAGGTACTGATGTGACCCCTTTGAGCTGATTGATAGAATTTGAGAAGAAATCGGCGATGGAAACACTATTCCTGAGGGGGGGTACTGTAGCTACTACTGTAGCAGATCCTGTAGCACGACCCCTTTGGCGAAATGGCTATGTCTGGAGGTCATGCGGTCTGGCATGCGGGCACTGCAGAGGCCGTATACGGTACTGTAGCAGTTTACTGTAGCGGCAATGTAGCAACTTACACGATTTCGGGTTTTTCTCGGGATTTTCTCTCCCCGCATGCGGGGTCGCATACGGGGCCGCATGACGTTCTGGATGATGTTTTTAAGGGTTTTGGGTAGTCATTTTGGGAGAGAGGGAGACCTTGAGCAAGCTTGACTTCACCACCTTCTTTGGGAGCTTGAGGCCGGCTTTTGGAGGCGATTCTTGAGGAGAGGACGACGGGGAGAGCACGAGACGACGACTCCACACCTTCGATTTGGATTTTAGAGGAAGTTTGACAAGGGAAGCCACTCCTTGGGTGGCGTCCTTGGAAGCGTCATTCGGCCTTGATCCTTTGAGGGAGTGTTCTTATTATGCTTTTGGTTGTTTCCATGTATTTATTTGCATACTTTGTGATCATGAGCAACTAAACCCCAAGGTCACCGGATGTAGGTGAACCTTGGGGGTGAACTTGTGTATTTTGGATGATTCCTTTCTAGTTTATGCATGTGTGTTGGTTTGAGATCCTTGTTTGGTGGTTCTTGAATGCCTTGATATGTATGAGAACTCTATATGTCAATTCCTAGACAATGCTAGGTTGCATGACCATTGCCCTAGTATTAGGCTCACCAAGCTTGGAAGGGAATACATGTACGAATACGCCGTGACCATTGGGTATTTGTACCCCTCCAATTGTTAGGGTTGTCCTTGATTGTGTTTCAACCCTAGCTTGGGGAAATCCATTAAACCCATTGCAATCGTACAAGGATTTGGGCGGAAGAAATTCCGTATTCCAATACTTGTACCGGATTAGGGACCAAACATCGTGACCATCGGGTTGGTCTAATTTAGGGTTTTCCGGTCCAAACCACCCACGTGCATGCTAGTTAGGGCATCCTTAGCACTTTAGTAGCCCCCGAGGGAATCCTCTTCCGTGACCATTTCCTCGCCCTGATTTCCCTCAGTATTTGTATTTATTATTTGTATGCTTTTCACACATCCGTAGATTATTTGTAGTTATCTCCTTTGAGTGTTTGCTAGGTTAAACAACATTGTGATAAGGAAGTAAGAATAGCTCCTCGGGCCCTTGGGAATACGACCCCCTCGTGCTCGCGCGAGGGGTATTACTTGGCGACCCCGTGCACTTGCGGGTGAGCGATTCAAACGCATTCTCACCACGCACTATTGTGAACATGTGATCGAACGACGACTACGGCGGGGCGTCCCCGGCGACGCTGCATCCCGGCCCACCGCACATGCCCCATCACTCGGCATCACTTTAAACCCTTTAGGGCCAAGTTTAAAGGAGTTTGCACGACATGATCACCGATTCCGTTGGAGTGCACTCGTGTGATCAAGTGATCGATCGGCGGCTCCGGCAGAGAGTCCTAGGCGACGAAGGCATCTCGGCCCGTCTACCCGCCCCATCACTCGGCATCACTTGAAACCCCCCCGAGCCAAGTTTCATGGAGTTTGCATGACAGGATCACCGATTTCGTCGGATAGCACTCGTGTGAACATGTGATCGATCGGCGGCTCTAGCAGGGTGTCCCGGGCGACGGCGACATCCCGTCTTGGCTACCCCACCCCATCACTCGACATCGCTTGAAACCCCCTTAGGCCATGTTTGAAGGAGTTTGCACGACAGGATCACCGATTCTGTCGGAGCGCACTCGTGTGATCAAGTGATCGATCGGCCGCTCCGGCAGGGCGTCCTGGGCGACGGAGGTATCCATTTCCGGCACCCCGCCCCATCTCTGGGCATCACCTGAAACCCCCTCGAGCCAAGTTTCAAGGAGTTTGCACGACAGGATCACCGATTCCGTCGGAGCACACTCGTGTGAACATGTGATCAATCGGCGGCGCTGGAGGGAGCCCGGGCGACGGGGCATCCGGCCAACAGCAACAGCCCCATCACTCGGCAGCACTTGAAACCCCCTCGAGCCAAGTTTGCACGACGGGATCACCGATTCCGTCGGATCCCACTCGTGGGATCAAGTGATCGGTCGGCGGCGCCGAGAGCCGTCCCGGGCGACCGTGGCATCCCGGCCCAGCTCCCCCGCCCCATCACTCGGCATCACTTGAAACCTCCACAGGAGAGGTTTCAAGGAGTTTACACGACGGGATCACCGATTCCGTCGGAGTGCAGTCTTGTGATCAAGTGATCGATCGGCGACTCCGGTGGGGCTTCCCGGCCCGGCGCTCCCTCCCCATAACTCGGCATCACATGAAACCCCGTCGGTCCAAGTTTGAAGGAGTTTGCATGACGGGATAACCGATTACGTCGGAGCGCACTCGTGTGATCAAGTGATCGATCGGCGGCTCCGGTGGGGCGTCCTGGGCTACGGAGGCATCCCGGCCCGGCGCCCCAGCCCCATCACTCGTCATCAATTGAAACACCCTCGAGCCAAGTTTCAAGGAGTTTGCACGACAGGGTCACCGATTCCGTCGGAGCGCACTCGTATGATCAAGTGATCGAACGGTGGCTCCGGCGTGGCGTCCCGGGCGACGACTGCATCACAGCCCCGCGCCCCTGCCCAATCACTCGGCATTACTTGAAACCCCCTCGGGCCATGTTTCAAGGAGTTTGCACAACGGGATCACCGATGACGTCGGAGCGCACTCGTGTGATCAAGTGATCGTTCGGCGGCTCCGGCGGGGCGTCCGGGCGACAGAGGCATCCTGGCCCGGCGCCCACGGCTAATCACTCGGCATCACTTGAAACCACGTCGAGCCAAGTTTCAAGCAGTTTGCATGACTGGATCACCGATTCCATCGGAGCGCATTCGTGTGATCATGTGATCGATCTGCGGCTCCGGCGGGGCGTCCCGGGCGATTGCGGCATTCTGGCCCGGTGCCTCTGCCCCAATACTCAGCATCACTTGAAACTCTCTCGGGATAAGTTTCAAGGAGTTTGTATGACGGGATCACCGATTCTGTCGGAGCGCACTCTTGTGAACATGTGATATGAATCGATCCGCAAGCGCACGGGTCGCCAAGTAATAACCCTCACACACGCGCGAGGGGGTCGTATTCCCTGGGGTCCCAAGAGCTGCTATTACTCCCCTCTAGATGACACTGTCTAGTCTACCAAATATAGATTTGAAACAAGATAAGAGAAATAACAAAAGAGAAAACTATAAACAAGTGGACTAAGGCTTACCACAATAGCATTCTAAGGAAGCAAGTAACAGTGAAAGTTCGAGGTCCCCGGGCGAGGATCCCCTCGGGACTACTAAAGCTAGAAGGATACTTGAATTACACAGGCAAAGGTGGTTAGGCCAAGAGACGTCCAAAGGTAGGTCACCCCGATGGTCACGGTGATAACCCCTAATCCGGTATAAGTATTGGAATACGGAATCACTCCCGCCCAAATCCTCACACGATTGCAATGCGCCTAGGGAAATCCCGAATTAAGGTCAAACACAACATCTAGGCTCAACCGTAATGGTTGGAGGGGTACAAATACCCGATGGTCACGGAGTATTCGTACATGTATCCCTTCCAAACTTGGTGTGTCTAATACTAAGGCGATGGTCACGCAACCTAGTATAACCTAGAAATCGATACACAGAGTTCTCATGCATACCAATACATCAAAGTGCACCAAGCTTGAACCATAAACCACACAAATACCATACATGTAAATCAAGTATTCATACAAGCAAGTTCATTCCAATGTTCACCGGATTCCCGGCGACCTTGGGAGTCTAGTTCAACATCAATGAAGGAGAAAGTATAAAACACAAATGATACAAGCTAAAGCACATAACAAACTCCCCTAAGATGAAGACTAGAGGTGGTGATGAGAACTTGATGGATCCGCGCCAACAAGCTCCTAGATCTTCTCCTTGATCGCGCTCCTCTTCTCCCCTTTGATTTGCAACCTAGATCAGCCTCTCCAACCCCTTGAAACCTTAGAGAATGATGGTGGAGAGAATGGCGGCCAAAGACAACAAGAAGAATGCCCAAAAGGCCTTTAAAACCTAATTTCGGGATGCTATGCAGCCTCCCATGCGGCCCCGCATGCTGGGAGAAAAAGTTTAAGAGAAATCCCGAAAATCGCGTAAGTTGCTACAGTGCCGCTACAGTAGATCTGCTACAGTACCGTATGCGGCCTCTGCAGTGCCCGCATGGTAGCCCGCATGAACCTCCAGACTTAGCCGTTTCGCCAAAGTTTTCGTGCTACAGTGGTTGCTACAGTTACGCTACAGTGCCAGGGCTCGAAAATAGTGTTTTCCTTGCCGATTTCTTCTAAAATCTCGTTGTCGAGCTCCCCACGGTGACTTTTGTACCTGTAACATGAAATAAACCAATTTAAACCGAAAATGGGCATCGACACATATAAAAATACTCGATAAATACGCAAACATACATAAATAATACGTACAGTTAGGCGTTTATCAAACATCCCCACACCTAAGCGTTTGCTTGTCCCCAAGCAAACAAACATGAAGAACAGGGGCAAGAAGATAAACGACTAACTGTACGACCTCAAGCTCAATAGTAAAGAACTTCACAAGCACAAATGGACAGAAATTAAGAAGTGAGCTGTTCAATGAATAGTTAGGTAATATTAGTTCTGTTTCTCCTCAAGTGTCCCCATGAGTGTGTGCTAACTCCCACCTTGACCTCCACACCCTGGATTACCCCAGGATGACCATTCACCCCACGTACAATGAATACGGCATTAAAGTGTTAAAGACACCCTCAATACCCAGTTAAGAGTCCTTCGGGTCCTAAATAAAACTCTGGCTCTTAAGTGATCATGCAACAGGTTTCAGGGGACACATACGAGATGCTTTTATTCCTTACTTGCATATATACATTCTTTTACTTTACTTATTATTATTTATTTTTATTTTTTTTTTCTGAGTCCGACTAACGTAGATTGCACAAAAATCTTTCAGACGGATGCACATGCTGGCTAGGTACAAGAGCCACCCATCCTACTTGATTACAGTCCACATAGACGCATTCATGCTGTACTAGCAGAGGAATACTGTCATAGACTCCACTTTTTTTTCTTTTTTTTTTTTTTTTTTTCACAAACAAGTATCTCGTATCCCCTGGAATAGAACCTCTTAAACAATCTCACTTGAGGCCAAAGAAAACAACGAACGACCTCAAAGGCTCTTAAAAGTGCATTGATCGGCAGCTCCGGCGGGGAGTCCCGGGCGACGGCATCATCCCTGCCCGGCGCACTCGCAATCTAAATTTGAAGGACTTTGCACAACGGGATCACCGATTCCATCATAGCACACTCGTGTGATCAAGTGATCAGGCGGCGGCGCCGGCGGGGCGTCGCGAATGACGGCGGCATCCCATCCCAAATTTCAAGGAGTTCGCACGACTGGATCACCGATTCTGTCGGAGCGCACTCGTGTGATCAAGAGATCATGCGTCGCGGGCGACGGTGGCATCTCGGCCCGGCGCCTCCGCCCCAACACTCGGCATCACTTGAAACCCCTCGAGTAAAGTTTCAAGGAGTTTGCATGACGAGATCACCGATTCCGTCGGAGCGCACTCGTGTGATCAAGTGATCGATCGGCGGCTCCGGCGGGGCGTTCTGGGCGATGGCGGCATCCCGGTCCGGCGTCGGCGCCCCATCGCTCAGCATCACTTGAAAACCCATCGGTTCAAGTTTCAAGGAGTTTGCACGACGAGATCACCCATCCCGTCGAAGCGCACTCCTGTGATCAAGTAATTGGGTGGCGGTGCCTGCGGGGCGTCCCATACGACGGCGGCATCCCGGCTCGGTGCCCCCGCCTTATCACTTGGCATCACTTGAAACCACCATGGGCCAAGTATCAAGTAGTTTGCATGACTGGATCACCGATCTTGTCGGAGCGCACTCGTATGATCAAGTGAACGATCAGTGGCTCCGTCGGATGCATCACAGCCCGACGCCCCCGCCCCATCACTCGGTATCACTTGAAACCCCCTCAGGACATGTTTCAAAGTGTTTGCACGACAGGATCACCGATTCCGTCGGAGCGCACTCGTATGATCTAGTGAATGATCGGTGGCTCCGGCTGCATCCCGGCATGCCGCCACCGCCCCATCACTCAGCATCACTTGAAACCCCCTCGGGCCAAGTTTCAAGGAGTTTACACGACTGGATCACCGATCCCGTCGGAGCGCACTCATGTGATCAAGTGATCGGGCAGCGGCGGCGGCGGCATCTTAGCCCGGCGCCATCGTTCCATCACTCGGCACCACTTGAAACCACGTCGGGCCAAGTTTCAAGGAGTTTACATGACGTGGCGTTGGCGGCGGGGCGTCCCTGGCGACGGAGGCATCATTTCCCGGAGCAACCACTGATAAACGTCTAAACGTACGTATTTTATACGTATACTTGCGCATGCTTTTCGTATTTTGTTGATGATTCGATGCCCTTTTATGGTCTAAATTGTTCTATTTCGTGTTTCAGGTACATTATGTACTTTGGTGACCCTAACGACGCATTTTGAGAGGAATTTTGCACCGAAACTGTCATTTTAGGGTCCCGAGTACTGTAGCATTAATGTAGCAGCCCGAAGCGCGAAGAGTTAGAAGAAGAATGAAGTCTGGAAACCCTCACGGGCAGGCTCACGGTCGCGAGGTCATCCGCGAGCAGTTATTGTAGTACTCTACTGTAGTAGTATCGCGCACGGACTTATTGATGCTGTATAGCATTATACAGCGGTACCCCCTCCACATGGGTCATTTGTTCGCCGATGTTTTTGCCCACCAAGGCAAGTTTGTCCGCCTGGGATCCATTTACGCTGGGCCCTACATCACACGCATGATCAAGGGTATGGATCTTCTTGAGGGAACCCAGGGCATGACAGTTATGGGTGTAGTCATCCCACTCAGCATGCAGACTTTGGTATGTATTGGTATGGTTGAGCGGCGGGGCACTACACACAGGGTAGTACGACGCCAGTCAGACCCCGGCACATCTCATGACACCGAGTCTGAGTCTCGATAAGAGTCTGAGTCGGACGATGTTGCTGTACCCCGGGCACCTCAGCATTCATTGGAGGAGAGATTTGACACGTTCCGAGCAGAGGTCTGCGAGCAGCTGCAGGTGCTGACTGCTTCGGTGAGCCGCCTTGAGACCGCTACCACCGACATTTTAGCGTTCCTGCGCAGTTCGTCATCGTCAGTCGGCACCACCTCGGCGGCCACCACTTGTGCAGCTCCATCATTCCCTTCTGGCCCCTGACTCGCGTTACATGCTTGCTATGATACTTTGTTTCCACTGCACTTTCTTTTTCATGTTGTACTCTGTACTTTTGAGTTAGCTAGGGCTTCGCCCTGCTAAACTTTTCATGGTTGTTTTGAGACTTTTGTCATTTTGCTCTCTTCTGCATTTTTCATTTCTGGAGTTGTGATCTATACTTCTTGTGCTTTCAGGAGAATTGTTACTGAGTTTCACACTCCGCGCCCTCAGTATTCTTTCACCCCACCAACATTGAGGACCACATGCCATTCTTCATCAGTTGTTGGGGAAGTTTCTTTTACTCCATTTACTTGTGCTTAAAATGTTTGTCCCACCCTGTTCTCCCGACTTATGTACATTGGGGACAATGTACAGCTTTAGGTGTGGGGATGGATTTTTGGAGTATACTTGTATTTTGTGCATGCTTTGATTACCTATGATAGCTATGATTCACATGTTTAGAATTTCCTGGCTTGGTAGAATGATAGTTGTGAGCTGTACCTTTACATGCGCTTGAATGTAGTTCTATTTCACCTTTAGCGCCCCCTTTGCCTGTACACGATTACTTCTGCCTTGTACACTCCAACCAACCCATTATAATGATTTTGGCATTAATTTGTTAAATTCTATTTTCAATACTCTTTTAAGAGCTTTTGTGTTCCTTTATTGTTTTCTTTAGCTTTTTGTGAACTACTGTAGTGGGTTCAGCCAGGGGATTTGAGAGATAGTCTATACATGTAAAAAAAAAAAAAAGGAGTCTATGACAGTATCCCTTTGCTAGTACAGCATGAATGCGTCTATGTTGACTGTAATCAAGTAGGATGGGTGGCTCTTGTGCCTGGCCAGCATGTGCATCCGTCTGAAAGATTTTTGTGCAGTCTACGTTAGTCGGACTGAAAAAAAAAAAAAAAAAAGTGTATGTTTGTACATATGTGAGAGTAATAAAATGTCTTGATCCCCTGGAGCGTACTGCATAGTCACTTTTGAGCTAAAGTTTTATCTAGGAACCGAAAGACTTTTATCTGAGTATTGAGGATGTTTTTAGCATTCTAATGTCACTTTCATTATACGTGGGGTGAATGGTCACCCTGGGGTAATCCAGGGTGTGGAGGTCAAGGTGGAAGTTAGCACACACTCACGGGGCACTCTAGGAGAAATAGAACTAGTATTACTTGACTAGTCATTGATCAGCTCACTTCTTGATTTCTGTCCATTCGTGCCTGTGGAGTTCTTTACTTTTGGGCTTGAGGTCGTACATTTAGCCGTTTATCTTCTTGCCCCTGTTCTTCATGTTTGTTTGCTTGGGGACAAGCAAACGCTTAGGTGTGGGGATGTTTGATAAACGTCTAAATGTACGTATTTTATATGTACGCATGCGCATGCTTCTCGTATTTTGTTGATGAATCGATGCCCTTTTAGGTCTAAATTGGTTTATTTTGTGTTTCAGGTACAAAAGAAGCCTAGGTGAGCTCAACGACGCAATTTGAGAAGAAATTGACGCCGAAATCGTCGTTTCGGGTTCCCTGGCACTGTAGCAACACTGTAGCAGCCTGAAACACGAAGATTTGAAGAAAATTCTAAGTCTGGGAATCCTCACGGGCAAGCTCACGGCCGTGAGGTCATCCGTGAGTAGTTCACTGCAGCAGTTTACTGTAGCAGTTTACTGCAGCAGTTACTGTGCAAAATCACATCTTTGCGGTTTCTTGCAGCCCGTATTACAGGCTCCCTCACGGGCCGTATATGGACCGTGAGGCCACCCGTGAGCTTGCCCGAACTCATCATTTAAAGGGGCTCTACTTGGGTTTTGAGGGGCATCTTGGAGTTCTTCTTAGGGCCTCTCACCACCACCTTCGAATTGAGGAAGAAGAAGCTCTTGGAGGGCGATCTAGGCAAGGATTTGGCGAGGAGAGCAAGGTTTTGGGAAGATCCTTCATCCTAGGGCTTTCATTTGGAGGTTGAAGACTAGGGAAGCCACCACTTGGAGTGGCGTCTTTGGAACTTCACCGGCCTTCATCCTTTGAGGGAGTCCTTCTCATGCCTTTGTCGTGTGTTTCCATGCATTTATTGTTGTATTTAGTGAACATGAGCACTTAAACCCCAAGGTCACCGGATGTGGGTAAACCTTGGGGGTGAACTTGTGATGATTTGGATGATCTTGTTCTATACATTGTTTGTGGCTTGTTTGTGATCCATTGTTTGGTGTTTTACATGCTTGGTATGTATGAGAACTCTATGTATCAAAAGACTTAGGAAATGCTAGGTTGCATGACCATTGCCTTAGTGTTAGACTTACCAAACTTGGAAGGGAAATACGTATAAATACGCCGTGACCATCGGGTATTTGTACCCCTCCACTCCTAGGGTTGAGTACTCGTTTGTATTGTAACCCTAGTTTGAGAAAACCACTTCACCCTTTGCAATAGTAGGGGAAATCTTGGGCGGTATACGTACCGTATCCAATACCCATACCGGATTAGGGCTCGACTTCCGTGACCATCGGGTTGACCTAGTCTAGGGTTTTCTCGGTCCAATTAGCCAGTTGCATGTTAGTCCAAGTCTTCCTACTCACTTTAGTAGCCCCTAAGGGAATCCTCATCCGTGACCACTCCTCGCCCTATTTCTACCCCGTATCTAGCCCTCGTATGTTTGCTTTGATTATTTACTTCTTTAACTTCTTTGCATCTTATTCACTCTTTTGAATCATATCGGTCAAACAATATCGTAATAAGGAAGTAAGGGTAGCTTCTCGGGCCCCAGGGAATACGACCCCTGTGTCACGCACAGGGTATTACTTGACGACCCGTGCACTTGCGGGATAGCAACTCATCATACCCCGTATCTTGCCCCCGTATGTTAGTTTTGGTTATTTACTTATCTAGCTTCTTTACATTACATTCGCAATCTTGAGTTGTATTGGTCAAACAATATTGTAAAAAGGAAGTAAGGATAGCTTCTCGGGCCCCAGGGAATACGACGCTGTGTCACGCACAGGGTATTACTTGACGACCCATGCACTTGCGGGATAGCACTCATCAGCCACCCCATCACTCGGCATCAATTGAAACCCACTCGGACCAAGTTTCAAGGAGTTTGCACGACAGGATCACCGATTTCGCCGGAGCGCACTCGTGTGATCAATTGATCGAGCGGCGGCGACGGCGCCATCCTGGCCCGGCGCCACCGTCCCATCACTCGACATCCCTTGAAACCCCCTCCGGCCAAGTTTCAAGGTGTTTGCATGACGGGATCACCGATTCCGCCTGAGCGCACTCATGTGATCATGTGATCGGGCGGCGGCACTGACGGGGCATCTCGGGCGACGGTGGCATCTTGGCCCGTCGTCCCCGCCCCATCACTCGGCATCACTTGAAACCCCTCGGGCAAAGTTTCAAGGAGTTTGCACGACGGGCTCACTGATCCCGTCGGAGCGCACTCGTCTGATCAAGTGATCGGGCGGAGCGCCGGCGGGGCGTCACGGGCGACGGAGCATCCCGGCCCAGCACCCCGGCCCCATCACTCGGCATCACTTGAAACCCCCTCGGACCAAGTTTCAAGGAGTTTGCACGACAGGATCACCGATTTCACTAGAGCGCACTCGTGTGATCAAGTGATCGATCGGCGGCTCCTGCGGGTCGTCCTGGGCGACATAGGCATCCCGGCCCGACACCCCCGCCCCATCACTCGGCATCACTTGAAACCCACTCGGGCCAAGTTTCATGGAGTTTGCACGATGGGATCACCGATTCCGCAGGAGCGCACTCGTGTGATCAAGTGATCAGGTGGTGGCGACGGCGGCATCCCGGCCCGTCGTCCCCCCCATCACTCGGCATCACTTGAAACCCCCTCGGGCCAAGTTTCAAGGAGTTTGCACGACGTTATCACCGATTCCGTCCGAGCGAACTCGTGTGAACAAGTGATCGGGCGACGGCGCCAGCGGGACGTCCTGGGTGACGGCGGTATCCCGTCCCGGCACCCCCACCCCATCACCCGGCATCACTTGAAACCCCTTGGACCAAGTTTCAAGGAGTTTGCACGACAGGTGACAGCGCTTGGCTATACCCGCAAGTGTACGGGTCGTCAAGTAATACCCTGTGCGTGACACGGGGGTCGTATTCCCTGGCACCCGAGAAGCTACCCTTACTTCCCTTTTACAATGTTGTTCAACCGATACAATTTAAGAGAGAGAATAAAATGTAGATAAACTAAACAAACAAGTGACCAGTACAAACATACAAGGACAAGATACGCGATAAATTAGGGCTAAGACTGGTCACGGATGAGGATTCCCTTAGGGGCTACTAAAGTGAGTAGGAAGCTTGAACTAACATACATGTGGCTAATTGGACCGAGAAAACCCTAGACTAGGCCAACCCGATGGTCACAACAATTGACCCCTAATCCGGTACGGGTATTGGATACGGTTCGTCTACCGCCCAAGATTACCCCTACGATTTCAATGGGTGAAGTGATTTTCTCAAATTAGAGTTAAGATACAAAGGAGTATTTAACCCTAGGAGTGGAAGGTTACAAATACCCGATGGTCACGGCGTATTTATACGTATTTCCCTTCCAAGTGTGGTGAGTCTAACACTAAGGCAATGGTCATGCAACCTAGCATTTCCTAAGTCTTTTGATACATAGAGTTCTCATACATATCAAGCAAGTAAAAAAAACCAAACAATGGATCACAAACAAGCCACAAACATTAATTAGAACAAAACATCCAAAATATCACAAGTTCACCCCCAAGGTTCACCTACATCCGGTGACCTTGGGGTTTAGTTGCTCATGTTCACTAAGCACAACAAGAAATGCATGAAAACAGCCAACAAAAGCATGAGAAGGACTCCCTCAAAGAATGAAGGCCGGAGAAGTTCCAAAGACGTCACTCAAAGGGGTGGCTTCCCTAGTCTTCAACCTCCAAATGTAAGCCCTAGATCATAGATCCTTCCCAAAACCTTGCTCTCCTCGCCAAATTCTCCACGAAATTGCCCTCCAAAAGCTTCTTCTTCCTCAAATCAAAGGTGGTGGTGAAAGGCTCCAACAAGAAGACACAAGATACCCTAAAAGAAACCCTCCAAGTCCCGGGAATTCATGCCTCTACAATAATACTGCTACCCTCAAATCAAAGGTGAATTCGTGCCTCTACAATAATACTGCTACAGTATTGTCTGCCCCCAAATTCCTTGCGGTTGACCTCACGGCCGTGAGCTTGCCCGTGAGGGTTTTCAGACTTAGAAAATTTCTCCAAATGTGCGTGCTTCATTCTACTACAGTATTGCTACAGTGCCGGGACCCTAAAATGACGATTTCGGTGTGGATTTCTTCTCAAATCACGTCATTGAGCTCACCAAAGCATCTTTTGCACCTGAAACACGAAATAACCCAATTTAGACCACAAAAGGGCATCGATTCAATAACAAAATACAAAAAGCATGCGCAAGTATATGTATAAATACGTACATTTAGACGTTTATCAACGAGATCACCGATTCTGGCGGAACGCACTTGTGTGATCAAGTGATTGCTCTGCGGCTCCGGCGGGTCATCACGGGCGACGGAGGCACCCTGGCCCGGCGCCCTAGGCCCCTCACTCAGCATCACTTTAAACCCAATCGGGCCAAGTTTCAAGGAGTTTGCACGACGTGATCACCGATTGTGCCGGAGCGCACTCGTGTGATCAAGTGATCGGGCGGCTGCACCTACAGGGCGTCCAGGGCGACGGCAGCATCCCGTCCCGTCGTCCCCGCCCCATCACTCGGCATCACTTGAAACCCCCTCGGGACAAGTTTCAAGGAGTTTGTACGACGGGATCACCGATTCCGTCGAAGCGCACTCGTGTGATCAAGTGATCGGGCGGCTGCACCTACAGGGCGTCCAGGGCGACGGCGGCATCCCGTCCCGTCGTCCCCGCCCCATCACTCGGCATCACTTGAAACCCCCTCGGGACAAGTTTGAAAGAGTTTGCATGACGGGATCACCGATTCCGAAGGAGCGCACTGGTGTGATCAAGTGATGGGGCGCCGGCGCCGGCGGGGCGTTCGGGCGACGGTGGCATCCCGGCCCGTCGTCCCCTCCATCACTCGGCATCACTTGAAACCCCCTCGGGACAAGTTTCAAGGAGTTTGCATGAATGGATCACCGATTTCTTAGGAGCGCAATCTTGTGATTAAGTGATCAGGCGGCGGCGCCGGTGGGGTGTCTAGGGTGACGGCGGTATCCCGGCCCGTCGTCCCCGCCCCATCACTCGGCATCACTTGATTCCTCCTCGGGAAAAAGTTTCAAGAAGTTTGCACGACGGGATCACCGATTCCGTAGGAGCGCACTCGAATGATCAAGTGATCGATTTGGTGGCTAAAACGGGGCTTCCTAGGCGACGGTGGCATCCCAGCCCGTCGTCCCCACCCCATCACTCGGCATCACTTCAAATGCCCTCGGGCCAAGTTTCAAGGAGTTTGCACGACGGGATCACCGATTCCGCCAGAGCGCACTCGTGTGATCAAGTGATCGGGCGGCTCTGGCGGGGCATCCCGGGTGATGGCGGCATCCCGGCCCGGCGCCCCCCCATCACTCGGCATCACTTGAAACCCCCACGGGCCAAGTTTCAAGGATTTCGCACGACGGGATCATCGATTCCTTCGGAGCGCACTCGTGTGATCAAGTGATCTATCGGCGGCGCCGGATGGGCGTGTAGGGCGACGGCGGCATCCCGGCCCAGTGACAACGCCCAATCTCTCCGCATCACTTGAAACCCCCACCGATTGGAACCTTGCGTCCGAAGAAGAAACGAACCGTGTGAGGGCTCTTTCTAGGTCAGTCATCTTTCCCTCCAACCCGGTCACTCGGCTTTCTAAATTCGGAGCTTGTTGACTTTGAAATCCCGGTGGTGCACTATTTTTGTTCTGTTGTGACTGTCCTTGATTGCTCCAAGAGAAGTTCGGATGGTTCTTCCATCCCGGATTGTATGTACCACTATACGGGTTGCCTTGGCCTTGTCCTCGATATGAATTCCCCACAAAATCGGCCTGCTCTACCGCACTAGTGCCTCCAATAGCAATAGGACAATCGCTTGAAGCATGTCCTCCCCCACAACCGTTACAAGTAGTGATGGCCGCAACTCTTGGCGAAGCTAGAGCATCTAGCTTCTTACTCAACGATTCCACTTGTGCTGCCAACGATGTAACCGCATCAACCTCATGAATTCCGGCAACCTTTTTCCTATCCCTTGAGTTCCATTGATAGCTATTCATAGCCATCTCCTCTACAAGGTGCCGAGCTTCACCGGGAGTCTTGCTTCCAAGAGTCCCTCCGGCCGCCGCATCTAAGAGTTGCTTTGTACTCGGATTCAACCCGTTGTAAAATGTGTGAATAATCATCCACTTGGGAAATCCATGTTGCGGACATTTGCGAAGGAGCTCTTTGAACCTGTCCCATGTCTCGAATAGAGACTCCAATTCCATCTGTACAAAGGAAGATATCTCATTCCGGAGTCTTGCAGATTTCCCCGGTGGAAAGTATCTAGCCAAGATTGCCTCGGCCATTTCCTCCCACGTAGTAATGGAAGCTCTAGGTAATGAGTGCAACCAATGCCTTGCTTTTCCTTTTAATGAAAATGGGAAGGCTCTCAATCGAATTGCATCGTCCGTCACTCCATTTATCTTCAACATGTCACACACTTCCAAGAAATTTTCTATGTGACTATTAGGGTCTTCATCGGCCAACCCATTAAACTGTGCGGACTGTTGCAACATCTGAATGAACGACGGCTTCAATTCGAAATTCATTGCTGTAATTGGGGGCCTCACGATGCTTGATTGGGTCCCCATAACTGCGGGTCTAGCAAAATCGGACAACGTTCGCTGCTGCTCGTTCTGTTCTGCCATTGTCTCTGACCCTTCTGTCTCAATATCGGCTTGATTTGATGCTTCTTGTGCAGGTTCTTTCCCTTTACGATGTGTTCTTCTTCCAATGTCTGGGTCTCCTTCAACAAGTATTGAAGGGTTCCCACGGGTCATAACCTGGAGCCGAAAACAAAGAAAAGAAAAATAAGAACAATGATAGGTAAAGAAAATATGAAATAGAATGCGAAGTGAATAGCTAAAATAGTGAAAAACAAATATCTAAAACGCCTATTCCCCGGCAACGGCGCCAAAAACTTGACACGACCCCTTGCGTGTATCCCGCAAGTGCACGGGTTTGTCGAAGTAATAAATTTACCTTGGTGAGAAGGTAGTCGAATCCACAGGGAATAGGGAGATAGAATATAAGGTTTCACTAATTAAGCTATGCAAAATACGGAGAACGATAATAAGATTGATGAATGAAAATAATGCAAAGCAATAAACTAAATAGAGAGATGGAAGAAAGAAGTGCAAGTAGGAAAATCGAGAAGGACTAGCAATGAATAAAAAGGGGGGTATCCGGACAAGCTACCTCTAGGGTCTATGTTTCAAGTGCAAGACTATGATATTATACTCTCCTATTGATGTCAATTGAGTCGAGGATATCCTAAGACTCACGGTCCCAAACCTAAGGACAACCGTGACTAACTCTAACACTATGCTCCGGTATTAGGATTCACAACACCCTTCACTCTGTCACCTAGATGACTAAGCCCCAGGGGAGTCCATCTGCCTAAACCTCACACTATGTGGAGTTGCATTATGCTCTAGGGATTCCTAGTGATTAAACCTGTTCCTATACGTAATTCTAACCCTTTGGTCCAGGTGGAAGAACCCTAGTCTAGATTGAGCCCCAGCAAATAGGATTCACTACAACCCTCCACTCTATTACTTGCGTAACTAAGCCCTAGGGGAGTTTATCTACCTATTGCTTCACTCTATTTCGACCGCTATTAAATCAAGGAATCGGAGGTAGGGAGAAATCACATCGAAGGGGAAAGGGGTACATTGCTACCTCACAACTCTCCCTCTCAACCCTCGTTAATCTTGAGTAGTCTAATCCTATAGGAGTTGTCACACCTCCAAAGGAAAGCCTAGATTGCTCTCAACCCTAATGTCACGTTTAAGGGAAAACAATATGAAAGGATAATCAAGATTAAAAACTCAATTTTATTCATCAACGATGGAAAGCATAATAATCAATGTCAAAGAAACATAAGAAACCCTAAAGTTTACAAGTCCGAATACCCCACGAGGGGTTTAGCTCCTCATAGAGCTATACATGTTCATCAACGTGAGAAATAAAGCATAAAACATAGACATCAATGAAAAACCCCCTCGAATTGGTGTGGCCGTGGTCTTGTGCAAACGTCGAACCTCGAAATCGATGCCGACGACGCGCTAGAACCTCCACGAAATCCTCTCCGAAACCCTAGCCGCACTCCAGAAAGTTTGGGAAAAGATCTGTCGAAAAGATTGCAAAAATCCCCTTTTATATTGTTGAATCGCGGCTTTAAAATTGGACTTATCGGGGGCTTCACACGGCCGTGTGGAATTTCCACACGCCCGTGTGAAGCTTCTGTCTCGGCTGAAAAATTAATTTCACACGGCCGTGTGGAATTTCCACACGCCCGTGTGTCTTCACTGGATGGCTGAAATTGCAAAACACACGGCCGTGTGGAATTTCCACACGCCCGTGTGACTTCTCTGTCTGGCTGGAAAATGGCTCACACGGCCGTGTGGAATTTCCACACGCCTGTGTGACTTCTCTGGAACATTAATCTTCAGCTGAACAGGCTTGGTAACTTGCCGAAACGCCTCCCGGGTCCATTGTTCTTCATCGAGGCCATTACTTGGGCACACAAGCAACGGTAGGTCGCGCCGATTGCTTCAAGTCTTCTTCTTTCGCGAGATTCTCCTAAGTAACACGGATTGGACTTGTTGTGAATGTGACTGCCTTTGTGCCCCTCCAAAAGAGGTTGGCACACATCCACAAGTCCAAATACGTGCTTCGTTCCTTGCTTGGTCCGAGAACATCCCAACATTGGCGAACGCGACCTAATTTCATTCTTTTTCTCCAATTAGGCTCCACAATACCTTCAATGCACAAGAGAACACAAATGCACACATTTAGTGATAAAACCTGATAAAAGGTATGCTTAATGTAAGATAATAGCGCTTCGCGATACTATAACACAAGCACTTATCAATTTTATTTATACTTTCTTTTATATTTTGATGAACATGTATAGCTCCATGAGGAGCTAAACCCCTCGTAGGTATTCGGACTTGTAAAACTCTAGGATTCTTATGTTTCTATAACATTGCTATTGTGCTTTTCCATTATTGATAAATAAATCGAGTTTCAATTTTAATTATCTTGTGCTATTATTTTTCCCTTAGCCGTGACACTAAGGTTCAGATCAATCTAGGTTACCCTTTGGAGGTGTGGCAACTCCTATAGGGTTAGACACCTTAAGATTGAAGAGGGTTGAGAGGAAGAGTTGTGAGGTAGTGATGTACCACTTTCCCCTCCGGTGTGATTTCTCCCTACCTCCGTTTCTGATAAGTGCCTAAATACATCATGCCTTAGCGATGATGTTCTTGTACTTTCATGTAACTTTTGTGTATTTTCGATGACATTTTGCGCACTTGATGTTTTTATTTTCGTTTCAGGGTTTCGAGGACCAAGTGCGCGAGATTAAACCATATTTGTGTCGTTTCGGGGATGATTGAAGAAGAAACGAAGAGTTGGAACACCTCGGAGGCCGACGCGCCGCACGGGGAGCCAATCTTCTCGACTGTGTGCGGCCACTGTGCGGGCCGCACAGTGGCCGCACACCACAGACAGAAGGCTATGCGGCCCGCACAGTGCCCGCACACCCTCGGGGTATTTAAGCAGATCTGAGGGCTTTTGAGAGATATTCTTTTGGGGATTCTTGCTCTCTTCCGGCCTCCACTCCACCATACACCACTGTCTTCATCTTTGGAGGGCTTTGGAGGGATTTCTGGTCAGATTTGAAGGAGAGAAGAAGAGGAAGACATAGAGAAGCATCAAAGGGCTCGCCGGCGCGGATCCGACGAGCTACACCATCAACCCTAGCCGACATCTTTGAGGGAGTTTTTCTTGTTTTTGTTTGATGGAATCTTTGTATGATGAGCTCCTTGATTTTGTGATGTCGAACTAAACCTCCTAAGGCCACCGGGCTCCCGGTGAACCTTGGGAGGAGACTCTGTATGAATGATCTTTATTTTCTTTGAATGATTGAGTTGTTTTGGTTGTTTGGTTTTAATTCATCATCTTGTTGTTCATTCTACAATGGATGGTTTCCATAGAATTGATTTCGAATGATACTTGTTTGGCAGGATGCTAGCTTGTATTAGGTCACTTGATGAGTTAAAGAGGGTTTCATGTATTAATACACCGGAGGTTCCGGGTGTTAGTAGCCTCCCACGCGTTTAGGGTTAATTTAGCTGAGAGTGTGCATTAGATTAACCCTAATCAAGACTCCTTGTTCTCATTGACATCGTAGGGGTATCTTCTGGATAGAGGAACCCGTACTGGATTAGGACTACACTACAGAGGTTCCGGGGTAGTCGACATCCGAGTTTAGCGGACCAAAACCAAGCCAACCCTAGCTTTTTGATTCCCATGATCATTCGTATTTAGTCTCCTCCCGGGGGAATCCTCACCCGAGGCCTTCCCTAATTATTGGCTTCTTCATCTCTAACTTTATTCCGGATTGAGCTTTATTTTATTTGCATTTCTTTACTTGTTTTTATTATTTTAATATTGCTTCAACCTTGTTTTGATCGACTAGAAAGTGACTACCAAAAGAAAGTAATAGTAGATCTCGGGCCCTAGGGAATACGACCCTCCTTGTGAGGTTATTACTTGACGACCAGTGCACTTGCAGCCGGGGAGTCGCGTGCTAGCTCTGTAGCTAGTCGCGCGCTCGCTCATCAGTTTCCTTGGTTAATTAGCGGTCAAGATAGAGTGTTAGGGCTCCATCTAGACTAGGGTTCTTCCACCTGGACCAAAGGGTTAGAACTACATAGAGGAACAAGTTTTATCACTAGGAATCCCTAGAGCTTAAAGCAATCCCACGTAGTGTTAGTGTTAGGAAGATAGACTCCCCTGGGGCTTAGTTGACAGGTCAACAAGAGTCAAGGGTCGTAGTGAATCCTAATGTCGGGACATAATGATGGGGTTAGTCATGATTGACCTTAAGTTTTGGGACCGTGAGTTTAAGGATATCCTCGACTCAATTAAACGTCAATAGGGAAGTATAATAGCATAGTCTTTCACTAGAAGCATAAGTCCTAGAGGTAGCTTGTCCGGATACCCTATTTCATCCATTGATAGTCTTTCTTTCATAACTCCTACTTGTTTTTCTCTTGTCTTCCATCTCTCTGTTTAAATTCCTGTCTTTTAGTATAATTGATTTCGTACTCTACTCACCAATTCGATTATCACTTCTCGTATATCGCACAACTAAATAGCAAATTCTTGTGTTTTAAATCCCTATTCCCTGTGGATTCGACTACCCACTCACCAGGGTAATTTTATTACTTCGACAAGCCCGTGCACTTGCGGGATACACACAAGGGGTCGTGCCAAGTTTTGGCACCGTTGCCAGGGAATAGGCGTATTTTTAATACTTATTTTTGCTACTTTAGTTATTCACTTCGTTTTCTATTTCACACTTTCTTTATCTATCATTGTTCTGATTTTTCTTTTCTTTGTTTTGGCTTCAGGTTATGACCTGCGGGAACCCTTCAATTCTTGTTGAAGGAGACCTGGATATTGGTAGAAGAACGCATCGTAAAGGGAACAAACCTGTGGAAGAACAGTCCAAGCAAGCCAGTATAGATTCAGAAGGGTCAAAAGGAATGGCAAAACAGAATGAACAACAATGGACGCTGTCCGATTTTGCTCGACCCGCGGTGATGGAGACCCAATCAAGCATCGTGAGGCCCCCAATTACCGCAAATAACTTTGAGTTGAAGTCGTCGTTCATTCAAATGTTGCAGCAGTTCGCACAGTTTAATGGGTTGGCCGATGAAGATCCCAACAACCATCTTGAGAACTTTCTTGAAGTATGTGACATGCTGAAGATCAATGGAGTAACGGACGACGCAATTAGGTTGAGAGCCTTCCCATTTTCATTGAAGGGAAAAGCAAGACATTGGCTTCATTCATTACCGAGAGCATCCATCACTACGTGGGAGGAGATGGCTGATAAGTGCTTGTGTTATAGTACCGCGAAGCATTATTATCTTACGTTGAGCATATCTTTTATCAGTTTTTATCACTAAATAGTGTGCATCTGTGTACTTTTGTGCATTGAAGGTTTGTGGAGCTAAATTGGAGAGGAAGAACGAAATTAGGTCGTGTTTGCCGATGTTGGGAAGTTTTCGGACCAAGTAAGGAACAAGGCACGAGCTTGGACTTGTGAGTGTGTGCCAATCTCCTTTGGAGGGGCACAAAGGCAGTCACATTCACAACAAGTCTAACTCGTGTAGCTTAGAAGAACTTCACCAAGAAGGAGACTTGAGCAATCGGCATGACCTACCATTGTTTGTGTGCCCAATCAATGGCCTCAATGAAGAAGCTTGTTACTGTAGCAAAACATTGTAGCAAGTTACTGTTTATTTTCTGCCGAAAATCAGGATTCCAGAGGATTCACACGGGCGTGTGGAAATTCCACACGGCCGTGTGAATCGATTTTTCAGCCAGACAGAAACTTCACATGGGCGTGTGGAAATTCCACACGGCCGTGTGAAGCCCCCGATAAGTCCGATTTTAAAGCCGTGATTCAACATTATAAAAGGGGATTTTGGAGACCTTTTGGGGGATCTTTTGACCTATATTTCTCCTCAACTTGGGGAGTGCTGCTAGGGTTTTGGAGAGGATTTCGTGGAGGTTTAGCGCGCGTCATCGGCATCGTCACCGACGTTCGACGGCGGTACAAGACCACGGCCACACCATATACAAGGGGGTTTTCATCAATGTCTTTGATTTGTACTTTCTTTTCTATTTTGATGAACATGTATAGCTCCATGAGGAGCTAAACCCCTTTGAGGGTATTCGGACTTGTAAACTCTAGGGTTATCATGTTTCTTTGACATTGTTATTATGCTTTTCCATTATTGATGAATAAAAATTGAGTTTCAATCTTAATTTCATCTTGTTAATGTTTTCTCTTAGATGTGAAACTAGGATTGAGAACAACCTAGGTTACCCTTTGGAGGTGTGAAAACTCCTTAGGGTTAGACTACTTAAGATTGAAGAAGGTTGAGAGGGAGAGTCGTGAGGTAGCGATGTACCCGTTTCCTTTCCGACGTGGTTTCTCCCTACCTCCGTTTCCTTGATTTCATAGCGGTCGAAATAGAGTGAAGCGCTAGGCAGATAAACTCCCCTGGCCTTAGTTACGAAAGTAACAGAGTGAAGGGTTGAACTGAATCCTACGCGCTGGGGTTTAATCTAGACTAGGGTTCTTCCACCTGGACCAAAGGGTTAGAACTACATATAGGAACAGGTTTTACCACTAGGAATCCCTAGAGCTTAAAGCAATCCCACATAATGTGAGGTTTAGGTAGATATACTCCTCTGGGGCTTAGTCGTGCGAGCGACAGAGTGAAGGGTTGACGTGAATCCTAATACCGGGGCATAGTGTTGGGGTTAGTCACGGTTGTCCTTAGGTTTGGGACCGTGAATTTTAGGATATCCTCGACTCAATTAACATCAATAGGGAAGTATAATAGCATAGTCCTGCACTAGAAGCATAGATCCTAGAGGTAGCTTGTCTGGATACCCTATTTCATTCATTGCTAGTCCTCTTTATTCTCTTTTAGTTGCACTTTTGTATCTTCCATCTTTCTATTTAATTTCTTGTCTTTCATTCTGTTTGATGTTATATTCACTCATTGATCCTATTATTGCTTTTCCATACGCTGCATAGCTTTACTAGTGAAATCTCGTATTCTAAATCCCTATTCCCTGTGGATTCGACTACCCTCTCACCAGGGTAAATTTTATTACTTCGACAAACCCGTGCACTTGTGGGATACATGCAAGGGGTCATGTCAATAGCCGAGGCATTCTTGGCTAGATACTTTCCGCCGGGAAAATTAGCAAGGCTCCGGAATGAGATCTCATCCTTCATGCAAATGGAATTGGAGTCTCTATTCGAGACATGGGATAGGTTCAAGGAGCTCCTTTGAAAGTGTCCGCAACATGGATTCCCCGAGTGGATGATTATCCACACCTTCTACAACGTGTTAAATCCAAGTACCAAGCAACGTCTAGATGCAGTGGCAGGAGGAACTCTAGGGAGCAAGACCCCCGGTGAAGCCCGGCACCTTATTGAAGAGATGGCTATGAATAGCTATCAATGGAACACAAGGGACCGAAAGAAGGTGGCCGGAATTCATGAGGTTGACGCAGTTACATCTTTGGCGGCACAGGTGGAATCACTGAGTAAGAAGTTGGATGTTCTAACTTCACCAAGAGTTGCGGCCATTACTACTTGTAATGGTTGTGGGGGAGGTCACGCTTCGAGTGATTGTCCGATTGCTATTGGGGGCACTAGTAAGGTGAAGCAGGCTGATTTTATGGGCAATGCTTATAGAGGACAAGGCCAAGGTAACCCGTATAGTGGTACTTACAACCCGGGGTGGAAGAACCACGTAAATTTCTCATGGAGCAACCAAGGACACTCACAACAAAAGAACAACACACCACCAGGATTTCAAGGCCAACAAGCATCGAATTTAGAAGGCCGCGTGACCGGGCTAGAAGGGAAGATGAACGATCTTGAGAAAGCCTGATAGCTTCCCCGCAAGTGTACGGGATCGCCAAGTAATACCCTGTGAGTGACACAGGGGTCGTATTCCACTGGGGCCAAGGAAGTACTATTACTCACCCTTCATCTATTTTCTAGCCTACAATTCTTAGTGAAAAGAACAAAGTAAAGTAAACTAACTAACCTAATGGCCGGGTCACTAGCACACGAATGTAAATAAACAAGGGAGTATCAAGCATGAGAAGGGTGTGTTTGGATAAGGAATCCACCTAGGGTTGTCATTAAGTCCAAAACTAGGATGATATAAAGATGCATTGATGATAGTTGAGACCTAGAGACCTCGTGAGTAGATTAGCCCCGATCTCTCGGCGACTAACCCCTAATCCCATACGAGTGTTAACCGGAATCTCTCCGTATTAACCCACCTACGATCGCATTAAGCTCCGTGAAATCTCTAATAGGAGTAAACCTACTATCCTTCGGCTTAAACCTAGCAATGGAGGGCTACCGACACCCAATTTCTCGGCGTGTCGGCACAAGAATCCCCTTTCAATCTCTCCTAGATCTAGTGCGCGTGAGTAGGTCACGTCTACGTGCACAACTCATAAAAGAATTACGGATTTCTCCATGGATGTAATTCTAGACATGAAAGCATGAAAGATTGAACCTCAAACAACCATCAAACTATATTAAAAGCAACAATCCAAAGTTCATACACAAGATAAACCCTAGGGTTCATCCAAATCCAAACACAACAATAAGTTAATCCCTCATGACAAGGGATACATGAACAACATACAAGGAAGACAAAAACATAAAAGAAGCAATGAAAACTCCCTCTAGGTCTTGATCCCCTTGAATGGATGAAGCTTCAAAGGTTTGTCAATAGTGGCTTAGATCTTCACTCCAACTCCTCCTCCCTTGCTCCTCTCCCTCTTGGTGATGATGTGTGCGTGTTTCCCACAAAGATCGCCGCCAAAAGATGGCCGGAAGGCCTCAAGAAGGTGTGGTGGCGGCGGCCTCAAAGGCCAAGAAAAAGTCTCCCTTGTGTGCCCTAAAAACAACCTTAAATATGCCCGCAATATCCCGGGGTGGATAGATCCATCCCGGGGTGGATAGGTAGGCAAAACTTGGCTTATGTGGGGGTGTATCCCGGGGTGGAAGAATGGATCCCGGGGTGGATAGGGGGCCGTGAACCCTAGTATAAAATCACTGTCTTTTGATGCTCACGGCCCCTTATACGGCCCCGTATGATGCACTGTTTACTCTTATGCACTTCCATCATTTCCAGCCCAAAACTCCTCAGGTGCAACAGCAACTGCTACAGTAAGAATGCTACAGTGCTCCAGCTACAGTAAATACGCTACAGTGCTGCGACGCCTGAATTTCATCCTTTTTCGCCCAAATTGTATTCTCGTGCTCCTCATGGCTCCCCCGTGTCCTACAACATAAATAATAGTCGATTAAGCACAAAACGGGCATCAATTCTTAACAAAATACATGCTAAGTGTACAGAATACGTATATTAAAACACATACATTTAGACACTTATCAAACATCCCCACACCTAAGCGTTTGCTTGTCCCCAAGCAAACAAATCATGAAAAACAAAGGGAATGATAAGTGGCTAAATGTACATCTCCGGCTCAAACAAATACGAGATTCTACAAGTATAGAGTAATGAAATATAGATGTTGAGTTACAGTCAATATGTACAACAAACAGATCCTGCCTCACCTCTTATATGTCTGTACAGTGTAAGTGAATCTTTCATTTCATTTGCCCTGACATGGTCTAGCCCTATGACTTCAATCAGTAAAGCTCTATATGCTAATCACCCCACATGTACAGAGTACCAAGTCTTAAAATGCTAAGTGCCACTTCAATGAACAAATAAGATCCTTCTAAGTCTATAACTTGAGATTAAATCCCATTTCCACTCACGAACTCAAGTAGGCAGTCCAAGAGATCACTAGGGTTTTATTTACATGTATATATAAATTTTTTTTTTTTTTTTTTTTTTTTTTTTTTTTTTTTTTTTTTTTTTTTTTAAGTCCGACTAACGTAGACTGCACAAAAATAATCTTTCAGACGGATGCACATGCTGGCCAGGCACAAGAGCCACCCATCCTACTTGATTACAGTCTACATAGACGCATTCGTGCTATACTAGCAGAGGAATACTGTCATAGACTCATTTTCTCCTTTTTTTTTTTTTTTTTTTTTATATATATATTCACCCTAGACTGCACTACAAGTTACAAAATTAGGACTAGCTCAAAAAGACTTAGAAGTTCTTAAGAGTTCATTGAAGGATAGAACTTAGTAGTCTAAGGCTAAGTACTCAAAATTGTGTGTTAAGCATACAAGAGAGTTAAGAAAGTCAAGCAGGCTATTCCCAGGGCATCAACAAAAGACTCAGTGCACAGAATAATACTAGAGGTGAAACAGGATTCAATAGAGCACAACAAAAGAAATGTAACTCACATCAATCATTAATTCATACTTGAAGAATCTAACAAGAATGAACAAAGCCATCATTGATAACACTAGCATGTAGATATGGCCACTAAACAAGTAATACACCCATCCCCACACTTAGTGTTGTACATTGCCCTCAATGTACATTATTCATGAAAATAGAGGCAATATACACAATAATAACAAAGGAGGAGGGTGAAAATGAACTTCCCCGGTTCTTGTTGCGCAAACGGCGATGTGTGACCCGAACATAGAGTACGGCGAGCTATACATGTCGGGTCCAATCTCCATTGAATGTGAAGAAGCTCACCAAACTTCCCTTAATGCCCTACAAGGCAAAAAGGGCACATCATCAATCCACAAAATTTACAAAGGAGAGACGGGGAGTAATCATGCAAGAACTAAAACAAAACACAAAAAGAACAAACACAAACACAACAAACAATTAACAAAAGAAAAACAATGGAACAAAAGATCATCCAAGCAAGTCCATGCTTATTCAATATCATGATGCCCAATTCTCTCTTATTGCAAGTGTTGCAAAGGGATAAAAATATGATACAATAGCAGACCCAAATAAAAGAAAAATCAAGGGTTTTCATGATGGGAGTGTGAAAGAGTTCAAGATGTGCTACAGTAACTTCCCAAAAAAAAATTGCA
Source organism: Dioscorea alata (assembly GCA_020875875.1). Lineage (NCBI taxonomy): Eukaryota > Viridiplantae > Streptophyta > Magnoliopsida > Dioscoreales > Dioscoreaceae > Dioscorea > Dioscorea alata. Next base: position 11,868,666 of record CM037015.1, read on the forward strand.
AGAGCTTCCCTTGTACATGGAGCATAAAAATTTTACAAAGCCTACAAATTACTCCAAAAACCCACAAAAACAACAAACAATCAATCCCCCACAACATTGGCATCCATTCAACTTGAAAAATTATGAGAGAGGAAGAAGAAACATTCATGACCAACACCTAGGGTTTTGAAAGGGGTACCTTTGAGGATAGGTGAAGATGATGGCAAAACTCCCAAACAATCATGCAAATTAGGTCCTTGGGAGTAGATTATTCGTTTAGAGGAAGAAAAATGAAGAAAAACGGCGAAAGAATGAGGGAAAACGGATGAGAAATGAGAGAGTTATGAAGAAAATGATGAGGATATAGGTCCAGGACCCGTGGCATACGGCCCCTCTCACGGCCGTGAAGGGGGCCGCATGGCCTAGGCCATTTTCACTGGAATTTTGTCACGGCCCCATATACGGCCGTGAGGGGGCCGTGAGAGCTAAGCAAACTTCACTGGAATTGTCTCACGGCCCTCCAAACGGCCCCCTTAGGGCCGTGAGGACCTGGAAAAATCAGGAAATCTTTCAAAAGCAGCCCAAAACACCCAATGAAGGTCATGAAGTGATTAACAACACCTCCTACTTGAAAGTAATGCGTAAAAATTCGATCTAATGAATGGCATATCATCAAAAACATGCTTCTCAAGATATTTATCAATTAAAGCACAAAAGCAATGATGAGAAAAATACACAAGGAAAACAAGCATGGACTTGAAAGAAACACAAACATACAAACCACATTCAACTAAAAACACAAAAAGAAGAAAATGAAGAAATTGAAGCTTGGGTTGCCTCCCAAGAAGCGCTTGTTTAACGTCATTAGCTCGACGTATCTTATTCTTACCTAAGGAGGCTTGAAAATAGTGTGTTCATCCCGGCTAGAAGTGGCATAAGAACTACCAAGAAATACGAAATTTACCTTCCGGGATGATGAGAATTTGGAGGTCAAGAATGAGTCACCTTTTGGCCTCCATGGAAAAAGCTTGGGCCGGGAGTTGTGCAATTTAAACTTGGGCGGATCCTTAGATGGCTTGAACATCCTCTCCGCTTCAACTTTGTTCCCGGCAAGAATTCCTTTGAGTAACCCACCACAAAGTTGCTTGGGCCTCCATGGAAAAAGTTTCGGTCGAGAACAATTCAAGCTAGTCATGGGTGGGTCCTTGGACGGTTTCCACCTCCTACCCACATCTTCTTCCTCGACCCATCTAAAACTTCCTTGACCTACCCATAAGTGTTGTTTGGGTCTCCAAGGGAACAAATTTGGTTGAGAACTTGTCAATCTTTGCATAAGTGGATTAATTGGAGGCTTCAACATTCTATCCACAATTTTTTTCTCAACCACTCTTGAATGATCACAAATAGCCCATAAAATTTGTTTGGGCCGCCATGGAAAAATTTTTGGTTGGGAATTGTCCAAGCCCGGCATTGGTGGGTTCAAGGATGGCCTTAGCTTCCTTCCCACGTCTTCAAATACAATTCCCGGAGTTTCTTTTCTGCACTTGAAGATTATCGATTGATTCATGGAATGGTTCATGTTGAGGCAAGTAGTGTCTTCAAATATGGTCGATGGAGATTCTTCCACTTCCTCACATTTTTCCATGGCCATGATGTCATCCTCCTCTCTTTCTTCTTCAAATTCACCTTGAGTTGGAACATTAAATATTTGCTCACAAGGTATTGAGGGTATCACAATTTCTTCCTCAACCTCCAACACCTCAATATCAACTTCCACCTCAAAATCACCCTTGTTCTCTTCCCTTCTAGTGTCATTCTCAGATAGGTCTTCTAAAATGTGTGGCAACTTGGTTGATGTACTAGAAGACACTCCTATCTGGCTTTCCATGCTTTGAAGAGATGGTTGGGCATTAAAATTTGCGGCAATCAAGGCTTCAGGTTCAGCATCCGCATTCATCATGAATCTCTCAAGCACATCTTGTGTATTGAGATCCCATCCCATAAATGGTTTACTTTGAAATACTGGAAGGGGGTGATGCCATGGTTCTTGAAAGGAGGGCTCTTGTGGCAATCCTTGGTAAGGGTGCTCCCATTGTTGAGTATGATGATGTGTCGAAAAATTTTGGTACCCTTGCCAATATGGATTATAGTCATTTTGGGGTGGATTGCATTGGCGTGCTTTCAAGGCAAGGAACTTTTCTATCTTCTCTTCAAGTGCAAAGATTTTGGCGGCCAAAAGCTTTTCTTGGAAGTCCATGGCCCTGTGTAAATAATCAAAAAATAAAAGCAATAAGCTAACAAAGAAAATAAGCAAGAAGTAAAATAAATAAATATGCACAAAACGATAAAAGACACATACAAAGACAAATATTTACAAAGCAAATGACTAGAGCAATAGACTACAAGCTTTCCTAGTATTCCTTGATGTCCCCGGCAGCGGCGCCAAAAACTTGATAGCTTCCCCGCAAGTGTACGGGATCGCCAAGTAATACCCTGTGAGTGACACAGGGGTCGTATTCCACTGGGGCCAAGGAAGTACTATTACTCACCCTTCATCTATTTTCTAGCCTACAATTCTTAGTGAAAAGAACAAAGTAAAGTAAACTAACTAACCTAATGGCCGGGTCACTAGCACACGAATGTAAATAAACAAGGGAGTATCAAGCATGAGAAGGGTGTGTTTGGATAAGGAATCCACCTAGGGTTGTCATTAAGTCCAAAACTAGGATGATATAAAGATGCATTGATGATAGTTGAGACCTAGAGACCTCGTGAGTAGATTAGCCCCGATCTCTCGGCGACTAACCCCTAATCCCATACGAGTGTTAACCGGAATCTCTCCGTATTAACCCACCTACGATCGCATTAAGCTCCGTGAAATCTCTAATAGGAGTAAACCTACTATCCTTCGGCTTAAACCTAGCAATGGAGGGCTACCGACACCCAATTTCTCGGCGTGTCGGCACAAGAATCCCCTTTCAATCTCTCCTAGATCTAGTGCGCGTGAGTAGGTCACGTCTACGTGCACAACTCATAAAAGAATTACGGATTTCTCCATGGATGTAATTCTAGACATGAAAGCATGAAAGATTGAACCTCAAACAACCATCAAACTATATTAAAAGCAACAATCCAAAGTTCATACACAAGATAAACCCTAGGGTTCATCCAAATCCAAACACAACAATAAGTTAATCCCTCATGACAAGGGATACATGAACAACATACAAGGAAGACAAAAACATAAAAGAAGCAATGAAAACTCCCTCTAGGTCTTGATCCCCTTGAATGGATGAAGCTTCAAAGGTTTGTCAATAGTGGCTTAGATCTTCACTCCAACTCCTCCTCCCTTGCTCCTCTCCCTCTTGGTGATGATGTGTGCGTGTTTCCCACAAAGATCGCCGCCAAAAGATGGCCGGAAGGCCTCAAGAAGGTGTGGTGGCGGCGGCCTCAAAGGCCAAGAAAAAGTCTCCCTTGTGTGCCCTAAAAACAACCTTAAATATGCCCGCAATATCCCGGGGTGGATAGATCCATCCCGGGGTGGATAGGTAGGCAAAACTTGGCTTATGTGGGGGTGTATCCCGGGGTGGAAGAATGGATCCCGGGGTGGATAGGGGGCCGTGAACCCTAGTATAAAATCACTGTCTTTTGATGCTCACGGCCCCTTATACGGCCCCGTATGATGCACTGTTTACTCTTATGCACTTCCATCATTTCCAGCCCAAAACTCCTCAGGTGCAACAGCAACTGCTACAGTAAGAATGCTACAGTGCTCCAGCTACAGTAAATACGCTACAGTGCTGCGACGCCTGAATTTCATCCTTTTTCGCCCAAATTGTATTCTCGTGCTCCTCATGGCTCCCCCGTGTCCTACAACATAAATAATAGTCGATTAAGCACAAAACGGGCATCAATTCTTAACAAAATACATGCTAAGTGTACAGAATACGTATATTAAAACACATACATTTAGACACTTATCAAAGCCCTCACGAGGTTTATTGCTTCGTCGGATGCTAGGTTCCAATCGGTGGAAGCTACACTTCGCAATCACACAGCCTCTTTACACAACATGGAGAATCAAGTGGGGCAAATTGCGAAGACATTAGCGGAAAGACCTCAAGGTAGTTTGCCTAGTAATACGGAGACCAATCCAAGAGAGCAGTTGAAGGCAATTACCTTGAGGAGTAAAAAAGAGGTAGAGAGGAATCTTCCTTTATAGAAGACACAAGAGGCATCCGAGGTCGTGGAGATAGAGGAAGGAACGACAAAGGAGAATAAGGTGGCACCACCACCTTACGAGCTGAGGATTCCCTATCCTTCACGATTGAAAAATGACCAAGAGAACGAACAATACAAGAAATTTCTGTGAATCTTTAAGCAATTGCACATTAACATCCCGTTCGCGGAGGTATTGGCCCAAATGCCCAAATACGCGAAGTTCTTGAAGGACCTCTTGACCAACAAGAGGAAATTGGAGGAGAGTGCAGATGTAATCCTTGATGCCAATTGCTCGGCCGTATTGCAAAAGAACATGCCGAGTGGTGAATATGTGTTTGATTCGCTCACCCGCAAGTGCACGGGATCGCCAAGTAATACCCCTCATGCGAGCACGAGGGGGTCGCATTCCCAAGGGCCCGAGAATCTATTCTTATTTCCTTATCACTATGTTATCCAACCTAGCAATTACTTGATAGAGATAACTACAAATAAACTACGAATATAAAAAGCATGCAAATAGCAAATACAAATACGGAGGGAAATCAGGGCGAGGGAATGGTCACGGATGAGGATTCCCTCGGGGGTTACTAAAGTGCTAGGATGCCCTAACTAGCATGCACATGGATGGTTTAGACCGAGAAACCCGAAATTAGACCAACCCGATGGTCATGGTGTTTGGTCCCTAATCCGGTATGAGTATTGGAATATGGAATTGCTTCCGCCCAAATCCTCCTACGATTGCAATGGGTCTAGTGGATTTCTCAAGCTAGGGTTGAAACACAATCAAGGACAACCCTAACAATTGGAGGGGTACAAATACCCGATGGTCACGGTGTATCCGTACATGTATTCCCTTCCAAGCTTGGTGAACCTAATACTAGGGCAATGGTCATGCAACCTAGCATTGTCTAGGAATTGATACATAGAGTTCTTATACATATCAAGGCATTCAAGAAACACCAAACAAGGATCTCAAACCAACACACATGCATAAACTAGAAAGAAACATCCAAAATAACACAAGTTCACCCCCAAGGTTCACCTACATCCGGTGACCTTGGGGTTTAGTTGCTCATGATCACAAAGAAAGCAAGAAAATACATAGAAACAACCAAATACATAGTGAAAACACCCCCTGAAAAGATCAAGGCCGAATGACGCTTCCAAGGACGCCACCCAAGGAGTGGCTTCCTTTGTCAATCTTCCTCTCAAATGCAAATCGAAGGTGTGGATTCGTCGTGTTGTGCTCTCCCCGTCGTCCTCTCCTCAAGAATTGCCTCCAAAACGCGGTCTCAAGCTCCCAAAGAAGGTGGTTGACACACCCCTTGCGTGTGTGTACCGCAAGTGCACGGGTTGTCGAAGTAATAATTACCCTGGTGAGTAGGGTAGTCGAATCCACAGGGAACAGGGCTACTAGTACTAACTTATTCTCTGCAATCTAGCCTAATGACCAATGTGATTTTGTGGTGATCTAATGTGCATAGAAATTAATACCAGAGATGAATAGGCGAAGGGTAAATGAAGGGACATCTCAATCAATGAAGATGAGATACCAGGGCAATGCTCCCCCTAAGTTCTATCATGAAGTGCAAGACTAACTAAATGCTTCTAAACCGAGTTCTATGAGTCGAGGCAATCAAAGAATAATCGGTCCCTGCCTCCAGGCCACCGATACTAGTCCCCTACGAGATCCCGGTGGAGAAATCACGCAATCTCAACACCTCACATCCCATATGACCGCAATGAACTTTAGGGAAACCTAAGAGTGAAACCGATTCCTAAAATTAGATCTAACCCTACTTCTAGGTGAAAGATCCCTAACCCCCTACAAGGTCCCGGCGGAGAAATCTCTCAATCTCACGCCTCACACCAAATATGGTTGCATAGATCTTAGGGAATACGGAGATAGGAAACACTCAATCGGAAGGGAAAGGGGACACTCCACTATCTCATGACTCACCCTCTCAACCCTCTTCAATCTCATATGTTCTAACCCTAATGGAGACTTCTCTCTCACTAAGGTAACAAATCAAGCATACCAAACAACCATACGAATCAATAAGGCATGCAAGCAATGATAAAACAAGATTGAAACTCAAATAAACTCGGATTTAAAAGAAAGCATAAAGAAAAGTCAATACATGAATCGAAACCTAGGGTTCACATGCCCAAGTATCTACTAGGGTTTAGCCCTCCATGGGGCTTATTACAAAGCAAAGTATAATACAATGAAAAGCAATGTAAACCATGGAAGCAAACCCCCTTGAATTCGTGATGATGGCCTTGATGGGTCGCTCAACGTCTTGAAGGATCCTTCTCCGAAGTTAGGTCGCCAATGACTCCCTCGATGCTATGACGGAGGAAAGAACTATCAAAGTTGGTGAAGAACGGCCCTCCAATTCAGCAAAGACCTCCTCCACAAACCCTAGCCGCTTCGCCTCTCAAAAGCCACACAAAAGATACCAAAAGAATCGGCAAAAAGGGCTATTTATAAGCCTAAAGCGCGTCAGTCACGTGCCTCCACGCGACCACGTGAGATCCCACGCGATCGCGTGGGCTGCAGAATTCCCACGCGGTCGCGTGAACAGTAATTCTGCTACAGTGAAATAAACAGTGTTTTTGCTACAGTCTCTCTCCATAACCATGATCCAAACTCTCTCATCTTGAGGCCACATGGTCGGGGACACGTCCATGTGGTGAGTTATAAGACTTCTCCTTCTTCGAATCATCATTTGAGAGCTTTAACTATCTTCACACAAGTTGGGACATGAAGGTGTGACTGCCTTTGTGCCCTTCCATCACACAAATCATCTTGAATTCTTCAGGAAGTTGGCACACACCCTCATGTGCATGATCCCCTCTTGTGCCTTGACACTTGTGTTGTACAAAAGCTCCCAACAATACGTCTTTATAACCCATCTTTGCTTCCTTTTCCTCCTTTAACACTTCCACAACCTGATTGCATAAAAGAACACCAAAATACACTTTATGAGACATAATCAATGGTAAAATGATGCTCAATGTATGTAAAACAAGTCAGTAAAACATGTATATTCAAGCACTTATCAAACTCCCCCACACTTAAGCCTTTGCTTGTCCTCAAGCAAAATTAACCATAAACTCATGAAAAGCAAAGAGAAGTGCTTGGCCTTAGGTTCACCAAGAGGGTACAAGAATAAAATTCTAAAATCATGGAGAAAAACAAACAATAGATGAAACAATCAATACTCTAGCAAATAATCCAATCAAAAATGAAAGTACTAAAGTCCGAAAGCGTGTGTGTGTGAAAACTCAACTCATGTCAACACTATATCCACTACTCAAAGTTCTTATTAATAATGGAACTTATTTATGCACAAAAAGAAAAGATAGTAGCTTCACACATCCTCTAAGGTAGCCCTTTCACGAGATGCCTCCCGAGTGGCTTTCACACTTTTGAGGTGGTAGCTCTTTCTACCGAAGGTGGTAGCTTTCACACATCCTATGAGATAGCTCTTTCTCTCATTAGGGCATAACAAGTATCCGACTTATGAGAGTAGCTTCATACAACATAGGTGGTAGCTCTTTCCACCCCCTATATACAAACAAACTAAAATTCTGAATTTTCTGTTTTTTTTTTTTTTTTCAAATAAACTCGAATCAAACTAACACTAGATAATCCCACAATAATGAACTAGAGTAAGTTTCCATAGGTTTAATGAGTGAGAGAAGTGCATTAAAGAGCAATCGGACCCAAATTTCAAGAAAATTGGATAAAAACTAGAGCATGATAAAACCTAATGTTTGCAATCTCCAAAAATTAAGAATTAAACTCTCAACCCTAAGGTGAACCTTCATGGGCAACATGAGCATGATCATGAAAACATAAGTAAAGGCCATGTATAAGGTGAACCCTCCCCCACACTTAAGATGTACATTGCCCTCAATGTACACATGTAAGCATAATAAAAATATAATCGATAAAAGCATGATGTGGGTGGAAATGCAATTAAAATAACACTCCTCTGAACTCCTTAGTGATCGATTTGTGAAGCTAACTCGAGGGCGTGTTATTGTTCCATGGGTTGTGAAGCTCACACGACCAAGTCACATGGTCATGTGTTTATGACAAGAACATCATCATCATCACTCTCAAGGCCATCTGCACGGATACAAGGGGTTCAGTGAAGCTCAATAAAAATAGAAAAGTTGCACGAGTTCTTATGAATGAAACAAAATAAAGCACAACTCGCACAATCAAAATAAAGTATAAAGATAACTAAACTCTAAAAGATAAAATAAAGAAAACTAGAAATGAAAACTAAAGTAAAGAAAACTAAAGTCTCATGAGTGGGACGCCTCAAGCATTAGCATCATCTGTTGGTGCTGCTGGTGTGTTAGAAGGCATGTCCTCATCCAAGGTCAGCTATAAATGATCAAGGCATTTTTGGAGCACGCTTTATAGTCCTTGGTGTCATACCTGCAAGAAAATTGCCAAAGAAGTGCAAATTTACATGATATGGCAAGGTGCAGGAATCCACATGGGCTTGTGGGCAAGCCACGCGCCGACATGGCTTAATCTGCCACGTTTCCAGCCACGCGGTCGCGTGGGTTAGCCACGCGCCCGCGTGGGCATGTCTTGGCTCGGCAGAAGGACCACGCGACCGCGTGACCCAGCCACGCGATCGCGTGGTTGTTCGGCAGAGAGTATGTGAGCTCCACGCGGTCGCGTGGGCCGAGCCACGCGCCCGCGTGGGCTGTTGGCCGGTCCACGCGGCCATGTGGCTAGGCCACGCGCCCGCGTGGGCGTCTAACCATGACCAAAGAGTCATAGTCGGGCTCCAACGTCTCACTAAACTTTGTTTACATGTTTTCTAAGTGTTTTCACAATGTTTTCCATGAAAAATATCATCCAAGAAACAAGAAAACTCGATGGAATTGAGCATGAAAGCATGGACATCATAAGGGGAGATGAGGCCTTACCGACGCGAATCGATGGAGAAAACTTGATGCAAATGCCGGCAAAACACTTCTAAATCTCGAATAAGTCGAAGAAAAATGGATTTGAAATCTTATGGACGGGAAGTTTGGAGAGGAAGAGATGAGAAAATGAAGAGTTGTAAGTTATGGATAATGAATGATGACTCTTCATCTATGTTTATAGGCCACATGGGGGTGTGGGAATTCCACACCCCCGCGTGGGTACTGTACACGGCCGCGTGAGAATCTCACGCGGCCACGTGAGCTGCAGAATTTCTGCAGACAGTCCACGCGGCTCTCCAAACTTCACAATTAACCCTATTCTTCAACAATTATCATGCATTGCATCCTGAATCATGTCATACATGTGAAAAACACTACAAATCACCAAAAATTTTCCTTGAAAAGTTCAACACCAACAAAAATTATTCAAGGCACACACTCATGGTAATTATTACTATAGAATTTAAAATCTAAACTAGAAAGCAATTAAAAACTTGGGTTGCCTCCCAAGTAGCGCTTGTTTTACGTCACTAAGCTTGACGTACCTCTTCCTTACCTTATGGAAGCTTGAAAAGAGTGTGTTCCTCCCGACTAGACATTGCATAGCTACTTCCTTTAAACCAAAAGCTGACTTGCCGGGGTGGAGTTTTTGTTGGAGAGTCCAACCATCTTACCTTTGGCCTCCAAGGAAACAATTTGGGTTGGGAATTGTCCAAGCTTAGCATCGGTGGGTCATTGGATAGTTTAAATATCCTACCCACATCTTCTCCCAAACCCAAAATATCTTTCTTGCATTCAATGAGTTGATTAATCCGAAAGAAAGGTGCTTGCTCCATTACCTTAGGGTTTGCTTCTTCATGTGTATTTTCAACTTGAAAATGAACATGATGTTAGCAAATCCCCTTGAAAATTTCGTTGCACACAAGCATACTCTTCATTCAAGCAATCCAAATTCTGAAAATGATGTTCTTCTTCTATCCTTTCAATTTCTGCAGTAATGTACTCAATTTGCCTTTCTTCATCAATGTGGTTCATGGCTTTGTCATGCATGGAAGGAACTTGACTTGCTTGTTCAAATTCTTCTTTTTCCCTAGCAAGTGTGTCTAAAATCTCTCCTATGTGATGCTCAATGTTTTTGATGGAGATTTCATGACATCTTAAGGTGGCTTCAACATTTTCGAAGCGGGCATCGGTTGCTTCAATGAATTTGAGTAATACGCTTTCCAACCGAAGTACATCCTCCTCATGCTTCTCATCCATCTGAAATTCTTCTATAGGTGCTTCCCATTGCTGTCCATCAATATTCCATACGTGGTTCGGGTAGCTCCATTGATTTGGATGATGTGTGCTGCGATATTGGTTGCTTTGTTGTTGTGCAGAAATAAGTCTATCAAGTTTTCCACTGAAATCTTCAATCTGAAAATATAACTTTGTAATTGGATCAATCATCATTCAAGTACCTTGCAAGAAAAAGTAACACAAGTCAAAGTTGGTGAAGAACGGCCCTCCAATTCAGCAAAGACCTCCTCCTCAAACCCTAGCCGCTTCGCCTCTCAAAAGCAACACAAAAGATACCAAAAGAATCGGCAAAAAGGGCTATTTATAAGCCTAAAGCGCGTCAGTCACATGCCTCCACGCGACCACGTGAGATCCCACCCGATCGCGTGGGCTGCAGAATTCCCACGCGGTCGCGTGAACAGTAATTCTGCTACAGTAGTGCTACAGCGAAATAAACAGTGTTTTGCTACAGTCTCTCTCCATAACCATGATCCAAACTCTCTCATCTTGAGGCCACATGGTCGGGAACACGTCCATGTGGTGAGTTATAAGACTTCTCCTTCTTCGAATCATCATTTGAGAGCTTTAACTATCTTCACACAAGTTGGGACATGAAGGTGTGACTGCCTTTGTGCCCTTCCATCACACAAATCATCTTGAATTCTTCAGGAAGTTGGCACACACCCTCATGTGCATGATCCCCTCTTGTGCCTTGACACTTGTGTTGTACAAAAGCTCCCAACAATACGTCTTTATAACCCATCTTTGCTTCCTTTTCCTCCTTTAACACTTCCACAACCTGATTGCATAAAAGAATACCAAAATACACTTTATGAGACATAATCAATGGTAAAATGATGCTCAATGTATGTAAAACAAGTCAGTAAAACATGTATATTCAAGCACTTATTAGTGGTGAAGTTGAACTCTCCCAAGACCTAGGCTCCCCCCCCATCAAAATGCACTCTCCAACCCTTAAAAACAAGATCCTGCGAGTTATGCGGCCCCCCATGCAGCCCCGCATGCGGGGAGAGAAAATTCCCGAGAAAATCCCGAAGTTGCGTAAGTTGCTACAGTGTCGCCACAGTAAATTGCTACAGTACCGTTCACTGAGGTATTGGCCCAAATGCCCAAATACGTGAAGTTCTTGAAGGACCTCTTGACCAACAAACAAGAGGAAATTGGAGGAGAGTGCAGATGTAATCCTTGATGCCAATTGCTCGGCCGTATTGCAAAAGAACATGCCGATCAAGAGAAAAGTTCCCGGAAGCTTCATAATACCATGCAACATTGGCAACTTGGGTGAAGAAATGACATTGGCTGACTCGGGGGAAAGCATCAATGTCATGCCCTATACGTTCTTCCAAAAGCTAGGCTTGGGCGAGCCTAGACTCGAGGGCTAGGCGTAAGGCAATCGTGTGAGGATTTGGGCGGAAGTGATTCCGTATTTCAATACTCGTACCAGATTAGGAGTTATCACCGTGACCATCGGGGTGACCTAGTTTAGGAATCTCTTGGCCCAACTACCATCATAACTTTTCATCCTAAATTCAGGGCTTAATGACATCCCTAGGGGGATTCGTTGTCCAAATCACGCCTTCGCATGTTTGATTCTCCCTTGTTTGCTAAATGTCTGTAGTAGTAGCCCGGATTTCATTATAGTTATTTCTTTCTCCATTTTGTAATTATTGCTTGACAATCGAATCACTAGGTTAGGAAATAGATGAAGGGGAAGTAATAGTAGTTCCTTGGCCCTTGGGAATACGACCCCCTCGTGCTTGCGCGAGGGGTATTACTTGGCGACCCGTGCACTTGCGGTCAATCATCAAGTTTTTGGCGCCGTTGCCGGGGACTTCAAGGAATACTAGGAAAACCTGTAGTCTATTGATCTAGCCATTTTTCTCTTGTTGTACATATTATTTTAGTATATATTGTGCTAGGGTTTTGTTTTGCTTTGTTTCACTTTGTGTTTTCTTTTTCTTGTACATATTATTTTATTTTATTATCTATTTTCGTTTCCTTATTTTCCTTTGTGTCACTTTGTGTTTTCCTTTTGTGTGAGGTACACTATTCTTGACAAATGCAGGTTCACATTTGCCCTCCAAGTCCTCACCATGAAACACCATGAGAAAGGAAGTACACCACCGAGGATGTGTTGGCTAAATTCATGATCAATACTGAAGCAAGGTTTCAGGAAATTGAAAAAAAGTTAGATGAGTTCAGTACTGTATTGAGAAATGTCCAAGCCTCTATTCATTCTCTTGAGATCCAAGTTGGACATCTTGCTAGACCCCAATCTGAGTAACACTCGGGATCACCGATTCCGTCGGAGCACACTCGTGTGATCAAGTGATCGCTCGACGGCGCCGGCAAGGCGTCCCGGGCGACGGCGACATCTAGGCCCGGCGCCCCAGCCCCATCACTCGGCATCACTTGAAACCCCCTCAAGCCAAGTTTCAAGGAGTTTGCATGATGGGATCATCGATTCAATCAAAGCACACTCGTGTGATCAAGTGATCGGGCGGAGGAGCCGGCGGAGCGTCGCGGGCGATGGCGGCATCCCGGCCGGCATCCCTGCCCCCTCACTCGGCATCACTTGAAACCCCCTCGGGCCATATTTCAAGGAGTTTGCACTACGGGATCATCGATTCCGTCGGAGCACACTCATGTGATTGATGACTTTACCGCAAGCGCACGGGTCGCCAAGTAATACCCCTCACGCACGCGCGAGGGGGTCGTATTCCCAAGGGCCAAGGAACTACTATTACTCCCCCTTTATCTATTTCCTAGCCTAACAACTCGATTGTCATGCAATACTTACAAAATGGAGAAAGAAATAACTATAATGAAATCCAGGCTACTACTACACACATTTAGCAAACAAGGGAGACTCAAACATGCGAAGGCGTGATTTGGACAACGAATCCCCCTAGGGTTGTCATTAAGTCCTGAATTTAGGATGAAATGTTATGATAGTAGTTGGGCCAAGAGATTCCTAAATTAGGTCACCCCGATGGTCACGGTGATAACCCCTAATCCGGTACGAGTATTGGAATACGGAATTACTTCCGCCCAAATCCTCGCACGATTGCCTTACGCCTAGGGAAATCTCAAATTAGAGTCAAACACAGTATCTAGGTTCAACCCTAATGGTTGGAGGGGTACAAATACCCGATGGTCACGGCGTACTCGTACATGTATCCCTTCCAAGCCTAGTGTGTCTAGTACAAGGGCGATGGTCACGCAACCAAGTACAACCTAGAAGTTGAAATACAGAGTTCTCATGCAAATCAACACATCAAAGTACACAAGGCTTGAACCACAAACTACAAGATTCCATAAAAGAAATACAACATCAAACAATGCATCAATAAAGATGTTCATCCAAATTACAAGCAACCAACCCTAAGGTTCATCATGCCCAAATCACAAATAAGTTAGTTCCTCATGAAAGAGGAAAACTCATACAACTACAAGGAATAACAAAACAAGAAATGAAGCAAGAACCACTCCCTCTAGCCTTGGAATCCCTTGATGGATGAAAACCCTAAAAATATGCCTCAATGTCTTGGATCTTCCCTCCAAACTCCTCCTTCGACGTTGTCTCCCTCTTGGTGAAGCTTCGTGCCGTAGATCGCCGGAAATCGCCGCCAAAATGGGTGGGGCGGCGGCCCAAAAGTCTCCCCAAAAGAATCCTCTCCCAAAATGTGACAAAAAAGCCCTTAAAAACAATTCCAGCGACCTATGCGGCCTCCCATGCGGCCCCGCATGCGGGGAGAGAAAATTCCGGAGAAATCCCGAAAATTGCGTAAGTTGCTACAGTGCAACTACAGTGAAATTGCTACAGTAGATATGCTACAGTAGAACTGCTACAGTACAGCATGCGGCCTCTGCAGTACCCGCATGGTAGCCCGCATGAATTTCCTGACCAAGCCGTTTCTTCAAGTGTTCGTGCTACAGTGGTTGCTACAGTCCCACTACAGTACCAGGGGCTCGAAAATAGTATTTTCCTTGCCAATTTCTCCTTAAATCATGTTGTCGAGCTTCCCACGGCAACATTTGTACCTGTAACACGAAATAAGCCAATTTAGACCGAAAACGGGCATCGATTCATCAACAAAATACGGAAAAGCATGCGCAAGTATACATATAAAATACGTACATTTAGACGTTTATCAGTGATCAAGCATCGGGCGGCGGGGACGATGGTATCCCGGCCCGGCGACCCCGCCCCATCACTTGGCATCACTTGAAATTCCCTCTGGCCAAGTTTCAAGGAGTTTGCACGACGGGATTACCGATTCCGTCGGAGCGCACTCGTATGATCAAGTGATCGATCGGCGGCTCTGGCGGGGCGGCCCGGGCGACGGCGGCATCCCGGCCCGGCACCACCGCCCCATCACCCGGCATCACTTGAAAGTGACTACGGCCAAGTTTCAAGGAGTTTACATGACGGGATCACCGATCCCGTCAGAGCGCACCCTTTTGATCAAGTGATCGGGCGGCGCCGGCGGGGGGTCACTGGCGACGGCGGCATCCTGGCCCGGCTGATAAACGTCTAAATGTACATATTTTATATGTGTACTTACGCATGCTTTTCGTATTTTGTTGATGATTCGATGCCCTTTTGTGGTCTAAATTATTTTATTTCGTGTTTCAGGTACATTATATGCTTTGGTGACCCTAACGACGCGATTCGAGAGGAAATCTGCACCGAAATTGTTGTCTTAGGGTCCCGAGGCTGTAGCATTACTGTAGCTGCCTGAAGCGCGAAGAGTTGGAAGGAGAATGAAGACTGGAAACCCTCACGGGCAGGCTCACGGCCGTGAGGTCATCCGCGAGCAGTAATGTAGTAGTTTACTGTAGCAGTTTACTGCAACAGTTACTGTGCAAAATCACAATTTTGCGGTTTCTTGTAGCCCGTATTACAAGCTCCCTCACGGGCCGTATATGGACCATAAGGCCACCCGTGAGCTTGCCCGAACTCATCTTTTAAAGGACTTCGGCTTGGGTTTTCAAGGGCATCTTGAGTTTTCTTCTTAGGGCCTCTCACCACCACCTTCAAATTGAGGAAGAAGAAGCTCTTGGAGGGCAATCTAGGCAAGGATTTGGTGAGGAGAGCAAGGTTTTGGGAAGATTCTACATCCTAGGACTTACATTTGGAGGTTGAAGACTAGGGAAGCCACCCCTTGGAGTGGCGTCTTTGGAACTTCTCCGGCCTTCATCCTTTGAGGGAGTTCTTCTCATGCCTTTGTTGGTTGTTTCCATGCATTTATTGTTGTATTTATTGAACATGAGCACTTAAACCCCAAGGTCACCGGATGTAGGTGAATCTTGGGGGTGAACTTGTGATGTTTTGGATGATTTTGTTCTATTTATTGTTTGTGGCTTGTTTGTGATCCATTGTTTGGTGTTTTACATGCTTGGTATGTATGAGAACTCTATGTATCAAAAGACTTAGGAAATGCTAGGTTGCATGACCATTGCCCTAGTGTTAGACTCACCAAACTTGGAAGGGAAATACGTATAAATACGCCGTGACCATCGGGTATTTGTACCCCTCCACTCCTAGGGTTTAGTACTCTTTTGTATTGTAACCCTAGTTTGAGAAAACCACTTCACCCTTTGCAATCGTAGGGGTAATCTTGGGCGGTATACGTACCATATCCAATACCTGTACCGGATTAGGGGCCGACTTCCGTGACCATCGGGTTGGTCTAGTCTAGGGTTTTCTCGGTCCATTTAGCCACTTTCATGTTAGTTCAAGCATCCTACTCACTTTAGTAGCCCCTAAGGGAATCCTCATCCGTGACCACTCCTAGCCCTATTTTACCCCGTATCTTGCCCTCGTATGTTAGCTTTGGTTATTTACTTATCTAGCTTCTTTGCATTATATTCACAATCTTGAGTTGTATCGGTCAAACAACATTGTAAAAGGGAAGTAAGGGTAGCTTCTCGGGCCCCAGGGAATACGACCCTTGTGTCACGCACAGGGTATTACTTGACGACCCGTGCACTTGCGGGATAGCACTCATCACCGACACCCCCGCCACATCACTCGGCATCACTTGAAACCCCCTCAGGCCAAGATTCAAGGAGTTTGCACGATGGGATCACCAATTTAGTCGAAGCACACTCGTATGATCAAGTGATCAGGCGGCGGAGCCGGCGGGGCATCGCGGGCGACGGCTGCATCCCTGCCCGGCACCCCACCCCATCACTCGGCATCACTTGAAACCCCCTCGGGCCATGTTTCAAGGAGTTTGCATGACGGGATCACCGATTCCGTCGTAGATCACTCGTGTGATCAAGTGATCGGGAGGCGGGGACGATGGTATCCCGGCCCGACGACCCCTCCCCATTACTCGGCATCACTTGAATCCTCTCGGGCCAAGTTTCAAGGAGTTTGCACGACGGGATTACCGATTCAATCGGAGCACACTCGTGTGATCAAGTGATCGATCGGCGGCTCTGGTGGGGCCGCCCGGGGGACGGCGGCATCCCGGCTCGGCGCCACCGCCCCATCACTCGGCATCACTTGAAAGCGACTCCGGCCAAGTTTCAAGGAGTTTGCATGACGGGATCACCGATTCCATCGGAGCGCACCATTGTGATCAAGTGATCGGCGGCGGCGCCGGCGGCGGGTCCCGGGCGACGGCTGCGTCCCGGCCCGGCGCCCCCGCCCCATCACTCGGCATCATTTGAAACCTCCTCAGGCCAAGTTTCAACGAGTTTACATGAAGGGATCACTGATTACGTCGGAGCGCACTCGTGTGATCAAGTGATCGATCAGCGGCTCCGGCGGGGCGTCCCGGGCGACGGCGGCATCCCCGGAGTTTCAGGGAGTTTGCACGATGGGATTACCGATCCTGGCGGAGCGCACTCGTATGATCAAGTGATCGATCGGCGGTTCCAGCGTGGCGTTATTAACGACGGCGGCATCCCGGCCCGGCGACCCCGCCCCATCACTCGGCATCACTTGAAGCCTCCTCAGGCCAAGTTTCAAGGAGTTTGCACGACGGGATCACTGATTCGGCCGAAGCGCACTCGTGTGACCAAGTAATCGGGCGGCAGCTCCGGCGGGGCATCCCGGGCGACGGCGGCATCCCAGCCAGATGTAGCTACCCAATCTCTCGGCATCACTTGAAACCCCCTCGGGTCAAGATTCAAGGAGTTTACATGACGGGATCACCGATTCCGTCGGAGCACACTCGTGTCATCAAGTGATTGGGCGGCGGCGCCGGCGGGGGGTCCCGGGTGACGGTGGCATCTCGGGCAAGGTTTCAATGAGTTTTCATGACGGGATCACCGATCACCGTCGTAGCGCACTCGTGTGATCAAGTGATTGGGCGGCGGTGCCGGCGGGGCGTCCCCGGCGACGTCGGCATCCCGGCCCGTTGATTGCGTTCGCTCACCCGCAAGTGCACTGGGTTACCAAGTAATACCCCTTGCACGAGCACCAGGGGGTCGTATTCCTAAGGGCCCGAGAATCTATTATTACTTCCTTATCACAATGTTGTCCAACCTAAGCATTCACTTGAAAGAGAGAACTACAAATAATCCATTGAAGTAAAAAGCATGCAAATAGCAAATATAAATACGGAGGGAAATCAAGACAAGATTCACTAGGGGGCTACTAAAGTGCTAAGGATGCCCTAACTAGCATGCACGTGGGTGGTTTGGACCGAGAAACCCTAAATTAGACCAACCCGATGGTCATGGTGTTTGGTCTCTAATCCGGTACGAGTATTGGAATACGGAATTACTTCCGCCCAAATCCTCCTACGATCGCAATGGGTCTAGTGGATTTCTCAAGCTAGGGTTGAAACATAATCAAGGACAACCCTAACAATTGGAAGGGTACAAATACCCGATGGTCACGGCGTATTCGTACATGTATGCCCTTCCAAGCTTGGTGAGCTTAATACTAGGGCAATGGTCATGCAACCTAGTATTGTCTAGGATTTTATACATAGAGTTCTCATACATACCAAGGTATTCAAGAAACAACAAACAAGGATCACAAACCAAGCGAAATGCATAAACTAGCTCAAGCATCCAAAATTACACAAGTTCACCCCCAAGGTTCACCTACATCCGGTGACCTTGGGATTTAGTTACTCATGATCACAAAATAGGCAAGAAAATACATGAAAACAACCAAATGCATAATGAGAACACTCCCTCAAAAGATCAAGGCCGAATGACGCTTCCGAGGACGCCACCCAAGGAGTGGCTTCCTTTGTCAATCTTCCTCACAAATGCAAATTGAAGGTGTGGACTCATCGTGTCGTGCTCTCCCCGTCGTCCTCTCCTCAAGAATTGCCTCCAAAATCCGGCCTCAAGCTCCCAAGGAAAGTGGTGAAGTGAAGCTCTCATAAGACCTAGGTTCCTCCCCTTCAAAAATGCTCCAAAAAGCCCTTAAAACCAATTCCAGCGAGCTATGCGGCCTCCCATGCGGCCCCGCATGCGGGGAGAGAAAGTTTCCGAGAAATCCCGAAAACCGCGTAAGTTGCTACAATTCCGCTACAGTAATGTGCTACAGTAGAACTACTACAGTACCACATGCGTCCTTCACTGCGCCTGTATGGTAGCCCGCATGAATCTCCTGACCAGCCCGTTCTTCAAGTCTTTATGCTACAGCGCTTGCTACATGGCTGCTACAGTACCCCCGGGCTCAGAAACTGTGTTTTCGATGCCGATTTCTTCTCAAATTCTGTCATCTAGCTCAATGGGTCTCATTGGTACCTGTAACACGACAGAAACCAATTCAGACCAAAAACGGGTGTAAACTCATATAAAAATACGCAAATACATACGCCCAAATACATGAGAAATACGTATGTTTAGGCGTTTATCAAACATCCCCACACCTAAGCATTTGCTTGTCCCCAAGCAAACACACATGAAGAACAGGGGCACGATGATAAACGACTAAACATACGACCTCAAGCTCAACTGTAAAGTACTCCACTAGCATAGGAGGGAAGAAATCTAGAAAGTGAGCTGTACAGTGAGTGATCGAGTAATGGTAACCCTGTTTTATCCAAAGTGCTTCCGTGAGTGTGTGCTGGCTCCCAACCCTAACCTCCACACCCTGGATTACCCCAGGGGTCCATTCACCCCACATATGGTGAGAGTGGCATTAGATAGTTAAAGACCTCTTTAATACTCAGTTAAAAGTCTTTTGGGTTCCTAAACAAAACTCTAGAACTTAAGTGACTGTGCAACAAGTTCCAGGGGACGCAGCAGAGATACTTATTTCCTTTTTCACAAATATTTTTCTCCGAGTCCAACTAACATAGACTACACAACAAATCTTTCAGAAGGATGCACATGCTGATTAGGCACAAGAGCCACCCAAACTACTCAATTACAGTCTACATAGACGCATTCATGCTGTACTAGTAGAGGAATACTGTCATAGACTCCACTTTTTTTTTTTTTTGTACACACTGTATCTCAAGTCCCTTAGTAACCTGTCACAATAGTTCACTTAAGGCTACAGAAAACAACGAAGGAACTCAAAAGCTCTTAAAAGAATATTGAAGAAAGAATTTAACAGTCTAATACCAAAATCATCATAATGGGTTGGTTGGAGTGTATAAGGTGGAAGTAATCATGATAGAGCATGGAAAAGCACTAAAGATAAAACAGGGCATCATTCAAGCATAGTATAAGAATACAACTCACTTCTATTATTCTTTCAAGCTAGGAAGTGCTAAACACTAAAATCATAGCTATCATCGGTAATCATGCATGCAAAACAAGTAAAGTACCCTATCCCCACACCTAAAGTTATACATTGCCCTCAATGTACATAGATCAGCAAAGTAAGGTGTGAGACATGCCATAAAAATAAAGGGATGAGGCAGAGAAACTTCCCCAATTGGTCGATGAGATGAACTCCAAATGTGCATGAATCAGGGAAAGTTGTGAGGTGCAAGGGGCGTGAAGCGTCTACAATGATTAGTCCTGAAAGTAAAAAGAAAATATATCACACCCCAAGAAATAAATAGAGAGCCGGACAAGTAAGCACGAATAAAAAATGGGAAAGTACAGTATAGGAGGGTCTGGACCATTGCTAAATGAAAAGTATAACAAAACAAGTAAACTAGTTAAGAAATAAAGACAAATACAAACAACAGCAAACTAAAAGGTGGTGCTGCGAATCTAGAGGTCTGAAGGGAGTGATGGTGCAAAGCACGTGGTAGCTATGGAGGAGGTGCCGACAGATGATGATGAGCTGCGCAAATATGATAGGATCTCGGCCATGCTACTCTCTATGCGACTCTGTGATGCGGCCAAGTTCCTCACTGATGTCGCCAGTGCCTCCTATGATGTCCCAAGGGTCTGCAACTACTGACGGACCTCGATGCGGAACTGATAAATGCCTAACTATACGTATTATTTATGTATGTTCGCGTATTCTTCGAGTATTTTTTATATGAGTGGATGCCTGTTTTCGGACTAAATTGTTTTATTTCGTGTTACAAGCACTGAAGTTACCATGGGGAGCTCGTCAACGAGATTTTTAGAAGAAATTGACAAGAAAAGACCATTTTCGAGCCGGGGGTACTGTGGCAAGGAGTACTGCAGCAGAGTTACTGTAGCAGGGGTACCGTAGCACTCACTGCAGCAACTTACACGAAACTCAAGGTGCTACATTGCTCGTATGTCGGCCCGTATGCCAGCCCGCATGAGTTGCTGGAATTGAGTTTTTAAAGGGAAAGTAGTTCATTTTTTCAAAGGGGGAAGCCCTAGGTCTTGAGAAAAACTTGCCACCATCTTCAAATCGGAGCTAGGAGCTACCGTCGGAGGCCATTTCTGGGGAGAGAACGACAAGGAGAGCGACATACGACGAGATCCACCTTCTTGATCCATAGTTGAGAGGAGAATCGACAAGGGAAGCCACCTATTTGGTGGCGTCTTTGGAATGTCATTCGGCCTCTATCTTTTGAGGGAGTGTTTTTGTCTTTGCATTTGGTTGTTTCTATGTACTATCTTGTGTATTTTGTATTCATGGGCAACTAAACCCCAAGGTCACCGGATGTAGGTGAACCTTGGGGGTGAACTTGTGTAGGATGCTTGCTTGACTTGATTTATGCATTTTGGGACTTGTTTGTGAACCTTGTTTGGTGTATTTAAATGCTTGGTATGCATGAGAACTCCGTGTATCGATGTTTAGAAAATGCTAGGAAGCATGACCATTGCCCTAGTATTAGGCTCACCAAGCTTGGTAGGGATACATGTATGAATACGCCATGACCATCGGGTATTTGTACCCCTCCAATTGTTAGGGTTGACCTAGATTGTGTCTTCTCCCTAACTTGAGAAACCTTTTGCTCCCTTTGCAATCGTGTGAGGATTCGAGCGGAAGGAATTCCGTATTCGATACTTGTACCGGATTAGGGACCAATTTCCGTGACCATCGGGTTGGTCTAACTTCGGGTTTCTCGGTCCAAACTACCGATTTGCAAGCTAGTTAAGGCAAACCCCGCACTTTAGTAGCCCCGTTGGTAATCCTCATTCGTGGCCCTCTCTTTGTATTGTTTTACTCCTCGTTTATTGCTTCCACCTTAGAGCATTTCATTTGCATGTTAATCATCTCATTAGTTTCTTTTGCACAACACTTGACTTGATCGGCCAAACAATCATACGAAGAGGAAGTAAGGGTAGATTCTCGGGCCCTTGGAAATACGACCCCCTCGCGCGTGCGTGAGGGGTATTACTTGACGACCCCGTGCACTTGCGGGTCGAGTCAATCAGGAACTTCCCGAAACTGGCCTCCAGTGATGGTCGACTCCTGCTGGGTGCTGCGTCAGGTACAGGGGAAGACTCTGAATCAGACTCAGATCCTATTTCAGAATCTCGAGAGGTGTCGGGGTCATGGGTACTCCCGTCTCCCCTGCGCAGGAGGCGATAAGTGTCTCCTGACTTCTCGACTATCCCGATTGAAAGCAGAGTCGACAGACTAAGCGACGTGACGGAGCCCACAACACTCATGCCTCGGGTGAGCTCAATCAGTCCTAGGCCCCTGATAATGCGCGTAATATACGGCCCGACAAATATAGCTCCAAGGCGAGTAGAGGTCCCCTGATGTGCGATAAGCCCGGCAAACAGATGACCCATGTGGATAGGGTACCGCTCAAGGATACTGTACATCATAAGCAAGTCGGTACGTGTCACTACCCCGGTAGAATCAACGTGACCATTCACACTTCTGGATAACAGCGCCTGAATGTATCTGTGAACGGGGTCTGCCATCGTAGAATCTTTCTTCAATTTTGTGCAAGCAATGGCTTTCCAAAGAGAATCATGGGAGACTGAGCGTGGGAGATCATGAGGCAAATCACTGAACTCCAAAGTGCGGATGAACTCTTATGCGTAAAACCCAAGGTACATGCCCAGCTGGTTGTCGGTGATCCTATGCCGCTTACCAAAAGCTCTGAAAGTGACTGTACTTGCGTGGCGCGTGAGGTGACAATACCCGGAAACCTTAAATGTACTCAACACTTCCAAAGTTAATTCCCTATAGGTGGGTTCATCAATCTCAAGTATGCTATCACACCCACCATAAGAATGATGTCCCGGACGGTCTAGTCGATGCCCCATGTCTTCAAAGCATTCCAATCGATAGTTTTCACGGTGCCGAACCTCCTTTTCGACAAGAATGCGAATCTTGTCTTATGGGCTTCGCTCTTGAAGGTAGGCTCATAAACGGGTGGTGGAGAGCTTTTCCTAACCCGCTTGGAGGCCACGTGTTTGGTCGGCATCCCTACAAGACAAGAAAACCTTCATCAAGCCATGAATTGACTAGAAGATTGCTTAATAAAGAACAAACGCTGATTTTTGGCTAGTGCTACAGTATTTTCGGGAAAATTTTGGTAGATTTTCTTCTTGTAAAAGTGACAATCTAAATGTACAAAGCTTTGAATTCAAGATAAGCAACCACAAGAAGCATTCACCATGATAACAACAAAGTTTTCCCAACATTTTAAACCAATAAAAACCCTAGAATGAATGAGAAATGGGTTTACCTTGAACTTGGGCACCAATGAGAAGATGGAGTGAAAATCGGCTAAAAGCTTGATAAAACTTTGAAAATCTCCCAAAAACGTGTTTGCTAAGATGAGGAGAGTGTTTTGATGAAAAAAGAATGAAGGAAAAAGGTGGAGAGATGGAGGGGAAAAGAGAAGAAGAAGAATGAAAAATGGGTGAATAGTGATGAAGTGGGGTGAAGAAGAAGAGAAAAGGGGGCGGGTGGCCTATGCGGCTCCTCATGCGGCCGCATGATGGGCCGCATAAGCCACTGGTTTCGTATGTGGCCTGCTATGCGGGCGCATAGCAGGTCGCATGGATGCCTGGGGGGCTCCATGCACAAAAAATGCTCAAAAAACACACTCACCAAAGCACCGTACTCAACCTAGCACTCAAAAATCACATGAAAACAAAGCCGAAAACACTCATAATCATTGAAAACATGGAAATTGAAGCACCAACACTCAAGGAAAAATACAAAGTTCATGAAAACTACGGTGCAACATGATGAAATAAATTAGGGAAAACGACTAAACAACCACCAAAATCACAAAAATACAACAAACACTCAAGCTCACAAGGACAACAAAAAAAATACGAAAAACACCCAAACACAACAACAAGAATTAAGAAGAAAGAATAATTGCAATGAATTTAAATACTTGGGTTGCCTCCCAAGAAGCGCTTTTTTAATGTCTTTAGCTCAACATGTGTTACCTCAACTCATGGTGGGACAAAGGGGTAAGAGATACCTCCAATTTTCGATGAAGAATTGTTACCCGGAAAGTAATGTTTCAACCGGTGTCCATTGACTTTGAACGTCCCATGTTGAGGATGAGATATCTCGATGGCGCCATGAGGAAATACTTGAGTGACCGTATATGGTCCGTGCCATCGCGATTTTAATTTCCCCGGGAAAGGTCTCAACCTTGCATTGAAAAGAAGTACATGATCCCCACTTTGGAAGCACTTAGGTTGCTTTACGTGTCGGTCGTGGTATTCCTTCATCTTCTCTTTGTACCGGACTGAAGTTTCGTATGCCAAAGCTCGACATTCTTCTAACTCATTTAGTTGAAATTTTCTCTTGTGACCACAAAGATGGGGGTCGAAATTGAGTTGCTTTATCGCCTAATATGCTCTATGCTCTAGTTCCACCGGCAAATAACATGCCTTTCCATAGACCAGTTGGTAGGGCATTGATCCAGTAGGGGTCTTGAATGCAGTTCTGTATGCCCAAAGTGCATCATCGAGCTGGTCTGCCCAATCTTTCCGGTGGTGATTGACAGTGTTTTCCAGGATCCGCTTCAACTCCCTGTTCGACACTTCAACTTGACCACTTGTTTGAGGGTGATAGGCAGTCGATGTTTTGTGAGATACCCTGTACCGTTTAAGGGCTTTTTCGAACTAAGAGTTGCAAAAATGTGTTCCCCGGTCACTTATGATTGCCCTGGGAGTTCCAAACCGAGAGAACAATTTTTTTAAAAATTTCACAACCACCCTAGCATCACAAGACGAGCAGGCCTGGGCCTCCACCCACTTGGAGATGTAGTCCACTGCAACCAAGATATACTTGTTGCCTTGGGAACTAGGGAACAGGCCCATGAAATCAGTTACCCACACGTCAAATACTTCGCAGGCTTGGTTCCTGGTTTGAGGCATTTCATCACTTTTTGATAAATTACCCACTCTCTGACACCGATCACAATGCTGCACCAATAATTGCGCATCTTAGAACATGGTGGGCCAGTAGAACCCCGCATCGAGTGCCTTCTTAGCTGTTCTGGTCCCACTGTAGTGGCCGCCAGCAGGACCTGAATGACAATGTAACAAGATATCATGCCCCTCGTCCTTTGAGACACACCTTCTCACGATCTGATCGGAGCAAGTCCTGAATAGGAATGGATCCTCCCATGTATAGTGCTTCAGATTGGCAAAGAATTTTTTTCTTTGTTGAGATGTGAGCCACTTCGGGAAGGTTCTTGCCGCCAAATAGTTCGCAAAGTCAGCGAACCACGGAGCCTGATCTTGCTCAATCACTTGTATGCTGCAGAGTTTCTCTGATAAGTGCTTGAGTATACATGTTTTACCTACTTGTTTTACACACATTGAGCATCATTTTACCATGGACTATGTTTCATAAAGTGTATTTTTGTGTTCTTTTGTGCAATTACGTTGTGAAGGCATTGAAGGAGGAAAAAGGAAGCAAAGATGGGTTATAAAAACATATTGTTGGGAGCTTTTGTACAACACAAGTGTTAAGGCACAAGAGGGGATCATGCACATGAGGGTGTGTGCCAACTTCCAGAAGAATTCAAGCTGATTTGTGTGATAGAAGGGCACAAAGGCAGTCACACCTTCATGTTCCCACTTGTGTGAAGATAGCCAAAGCTTCCAAATGATGGTTCGATGGAGGAGAAGTCTTATAACTCACCACATGGACGTGTGTCCGACCATGTGGCCTCAAGACAAGAGAGTTTGAATCGCATTTTATGAAGAGTACTATAGCAAAACACTGTTAGTTTCACTGTAGCTGTACTATAGCAGAAATCACTGTTCACGCGACCGCGTGGGAATTCTGCAGCCCACGCGACCGCGTGGGATCTCATGTGGTTGCGTGGAGGTACGTGACTGGCGCGTTTCAGACTTATAAATAGCCCTTTTTGCCGATTTTTTTTGGGTATCTTTTGTGTGGCTTTTGAGAGGCGAAGCGGCTAGGGTTTGAGAAGGAGGTCTATGCCAAATTGGAGGGCCATTCTTTACCAACTTTGATAGTTCTTTCCTCCGTCATAGCATCGAGGGAGCCATTGGTAACCTAGCTTCGGAGAATTATCCTTTAAGACGCTGAGCGACCCATCAAGGCCATCATCACGAATTCAAGGGGGTTTATTTCCATGGTTTACATTGCTTTTCATTGTGTTATGTTTTGCTTTGTAATATGCCCCATAGAGGGCTAAACCCTAGTAGGTATTTGGGTATGTGAACCCTAGGATCTTACTCTTTATATTGGTTTACTTCATGATTTCTATTGAATCTGAGTTTATTTGAGTTTCAATCTTGTTTCATCATTGCTTGCATGCCTTATCGATTCGTATGGTTGTTTGGTATGCTTGATTAGTTGCCTTGGTGAGAGAGAGGTCTCCATTGGGGTTAGAACATATGAGATTGAAGAGGGTTGAGAGGGTGAGTCATGAGATAGTGGAGCGTCCCCTTTCCCTTCCGATTAAGTGTTTCCTATCTCCGTATTCCCTAAGCTCTTTGCAACCATATTTGGTGTGAGGCGTGAGATTGAGAGATTTCTCCACCGGGACCTTGTAGGGGGTTAGGGATCTTTCACCTAGAAGTAGGGTTAGATATATTTTTAGGAATCGGTTTCACTCTTAGGTATCCCTAGAGCTTATTGTGGTCATATGGGGTGTGAGGTGTTGAGATTGAGCGATTTCTCCGCCGGGACCTTGTAGGGGACTAGTATCGGTGGCCTGGAGGCAGGAGCCGATTGTTCTTGGATTACCTTGACTCATACAACTCGGCCTAGAAGAATTAAGTGAATCTTGTACTTCATGTTAGATCCTAGGGGGAGCATTGCCCGGGTACCTCATCTTTATTGATTGAGATCTCCCTTTATTTACCCTTGGCCTATTCATCTCTGGTATTAATTTTTATGCACACTAGATCACCATAACATCACATCTACCCTTAGGCTAGTTAGCAGAGAAGAAGTTAGTACTAGTAGCCCTATTCCCTGTGGATTCGACTACCCTACTCACCCGAGTAATTATTACTTCGACAACCCATGCACTTGCGGTACACACACGCAAGGGGTGTGTCATGCTCCCCAGGGAAGGTGTCATTTATTTCTCCTTTTTGCAAGACACCATCATATGGGTTCTCAAGGCGCAAGAGGTGATCAGCTGCTAAGTTCTCTGTCCCTTTTTTATCTCTTATCTCCAAATCAAATTCTTGTAATAGTAGAACCCATTAGATTAGACGAGGCTTGGTGTCGGGCTTTTACTCAACAGGTACTTCAATGCCGAATGATCAGTATACACAATCATCTTGGATAGTACTAGATATGACCGGAATTTGTCAAATGCGAAAACCACCGCGAGCATTTCCTTCTCAGTGGTGGTGTAATTTTCCTGAGCATTGTTCAAAGTTTTGCTTGCATAATAGACAGGATGGAAATGGTTGTCTCGTCGCTGCCCAAGTACGGCCCCCACTGCGAAGTCACTTGCATCACACATTAACTCAAACGGAAGATTTCAGTCCCGGGAGACCATGATTGGTGCTTCCACAAGCTTCTTCTTCAGCGTGAGGAAGGCATTCATACAATCATCATTGAACTCAAAATGGGCATCCTTCGCAAGCAGTTTTGTGAGCGGTCGAGCAATTGATGAAAAGTCTTTCACAAACCTTCGATAAAACCCAGCATGCCCCAAAAAACTTCTGATTGCTTTAACTGAAGTAGGAGGAGGAAGTTTTCTGATGGTTGCAACTTTTTCCTTATCCACCTCAATCCCTTTTTGTGAGATTTTATGCCCGTAAAGTGACATTTTTCGATGGTTGCAACTATGCCTTCCTTAACCATAAAGTGACATTTTTCCCAACTGAGCACCAAATTAGTTTCTTCGCATCGGTTCAAAACTCGTTCCAGATTTCTAAGGCACAGCTCGAATGAATCACTGAAGACCGAGAAATCATCAATAACCACTTCCATGATATCCTCAACCATATCTTTGAAAATTACCATCATGCACCTCTGAAATGTCGCCGGTGCATTGCATAACCCGAAAGGCATACGACGGTATGCGAATGTGCCATAGGGACAAGTAAAAGTTGTTTTCTTCTGATCTTGTGGGGCTATAGGAATCTGAAAATACCCGGAGAGACCATCTAGGAAACAGTAGTAAGAATGTCCCACTAGTCGCTCAAGCATCTGATCAATGAAGGGTAAGGGAAAGTGATCTTTCCTCGTGGCATCATTAAGTTTCCTGTAGTCAATGCATATCCTCCAACCTGTGACAGTCCTGGTAGGAACAAGCTCATTCTTTTCATTAGCAATAACTGTCATCCCTCGTTTCTTTGGTACCACTTGCACTGGGCTTACCCATGCACTGTCGGAAATGGGATAAATAATGCCTGCATCCAAAAGTTTAATGACCACGTTCCTCACAACCTCTTTCATGTTAGGGTTGAGTCTCCGTTGGGGAATTGCCCGAGGTCGATGATTGTCCTCCATGAGGATCTTATGAGTGCAGTAAGATGGACTGATTCCCTTAATATCTGAGATTTTCCACGCAATCGCCTTTTTGTGTCTTTTAAGTACATCAAGAAGCTGCTCCTTCTGTCTAACAGTAAGATCTGAGGCAATAATGACTGGAAGTTTGGAACCCTTTTCCATGAAAGCATATTCCGGGTGCTCGGGGAGAGTCTTCAACTCTAATTCTGGGGGTTCCTCGATTGATGACTTTTGCTTCCCATAATTCCCAAGACCAAACTGTTCGGCGTCACTGTAGTCCCCCACACCTGGGCTATCAATGTCCAACACTTCTTCCACACACTGAAACGCATTTCCAATCACATCTGCATTACCCTCTAGCACATAGGGAATTGCCGGTACGAGTTTGATCTGCCACACTCTCAATAGGCATCAAAGAATCAGTAGGATAATCAACATCTCTTCTTAGCTCACGATTAAGAGTTTTAGGTTGGTGGTTTGGTGGGCAGGTTTCTGTTACCGGTCATTCCACAATAGATTCCAAATATTAGCTGAACATGGCCTGAGCCCCTTGTTCTTCAATAATTTTAGTTGCCATGGCCTCTACCGGCGTTCTCATCCACTGTTCATCGCTGGGGCAAATCTCATCCAACCTGAATGGTGCGCTTGAATGAGAGAAAAATGGTTCCTGTGGATAGTAATTGTAAACCCAAGTGTTAGTCGAAGCCATAGTCTAAAGAAAGAAACAGAATAAACAAGAATGGTAAGATAAACAAAACAAAATGGTCAAATCAACACGGTATGAGTTTTCCGAATATTCCTCGTGGGTCCCCGGCAACGGCGCCAAAAACTTGATTGCGTTCGCTCACCCGCAAGTGCACTGGGTCGCCAAGTAATACCCCTCGTGCGAGCACGAAGGGGTCGTATTCCCAAGGGCCCGAGAATCTATTCTTACTTCCTTATCACAATGTTGTCCAACCTAAGCATTCACTTGAAAGAGAGAACTACAAATAATCTACTGAAGTAAAAAGCATGCAAATAGCAAATAAAAATACGGAGGAAAATCAAGATGAGGGAATGGTCACGGATGAGGATTCCCTCGGGGGCTACTAAGTGCTAAGGATGCCCTAACTAGCATGCACATGGGTGGTTTGGACCGAGAAACCTTAAATTAGACCAACCCGATGGTCACGGTGTTTGGTCCCTAATCCGGTATGAGTATTGGAATACGGAATTACTTCCACCCAAATCCTCCTATGATCGCAATGGGTCTAGTGGATTTCTCAAGCTAGGGTTGAACCACAATCAAGGACAACCCTAACAATTGGAGGGGTACAAATACCTGATGGTCACGGCATATTCGTACATGTATTCCCTTCCATGCTTGGTGAGCCTAATACTATGGCAATGGTCATGCAACCTAGTATTGTCTAGGAATTGATACATAGAGTTCTCATACATACCAAGGCATTCAAGAAACACAAAACAAGGATCACAAACCAAGCCAAATGCATAAACTAGCTGAAGCATCCAAAATTACACAAGTTCACCCACAAGGTTCACCTACATCAGGTGACCTTGGGGTTTAGTTACTCATGATCACAAAATAGGCAAGAAAATACATGAAAGCAACCAAATGCACAATGAGAACACTCCCTCAAAAGATCATGGCAGAATGACACTTCCAAGGACGCCACCCAAGGAGTCGATTCCTTTATCAATCTTCCTCTTAAATGCAAATCGAAGGTGTGGACTCATCGTGTCGTGCTCTCCCCATCGTCCTCTCCTCAAGAATTGCCTCCAAATCCCGGCCTCAAGCTTCCAAGGAAAGTGGTGAAGTGAAGCTCTCCCAAGACCTAGGTTCCTCCCCTTCAAAAATGCACCAAAAAGGTCTTAAAACCAATTCCAGCGAGCTATGTGGCCTCCCATGCGGCCCCGCATGCGGGGAGAGAAAGTTTCCGAGAATCCCGAAAACCACGTAAGTTGCTACAGTACCGCTACAGTATGTGTGGTGTAGTCAGCCCGCAGGCGGTGTTTGATCGTGGGACAATGCTTCGCCGTCGGGAGGGGCGGCCCGTCGATGTTGGAATCTGGCCGCGGAACCATCTAAACGCAGAGTGGTTTAGGAGATTACCTGTGTTGGGTGCCATTGTGCGGCGTCAGCGCGCACAACTATCGGTCAGGCCTCTCGGTAACGTGTATAGTGACCGGCATAGAAAAAAAGGGGTCTCAGAGACCCTTTGTAACCCCGGGGTTGCTTTGGGCTGGATGTTTTGCATGTTATATAGGTGGAGGGCACTTCTCTCCCCCCATTGGCGCCAAGGCGTCCGCACCGTCATGCCGCGCTGTGTCACGCGGTGCGTCATGCCGTGCCACATGGCACCACCCGCCGCTTGTGGGTAGGTGGGCTGTCCACCACCCCCGGCCACCACCGGGCGGCTGGAATCTGGCGAGCTCCGACCAGATGTCGGCAGGCTCTTGTTGGTCTCTAGCGAGCTCCGGCCGGTCTCCGGTGAGCTCCGGGCGGTCTCCGGTGAGCCCTCCATGCGTGGTTACCGATAAAACTTGCCCCGCCGCGCCTAGTTACCGAGAAAACTTGCCCCGGTAAGCCTAGTTACCTAGAAAACTTGCCCCGACGCACCTTGTTACCGAGAAAACTTGCCCTAGCTAACCCTGTTGCCGAGAAACCATGCCCCTGCTCCTTATTACTGAGAAAACTTGCCCCGGCATGCCATGTTACCGAGAAAACATGCCCTCGAGCACCTTGTTACCGAGAAAACTTGCCACGGAGTTGCTTGTTACCGAGAAAACTTTCCACGGCGCGGCTCGTTACCGAGAGAACATGCCCCCATGCACCATGTTACTGAGAAAACTTGCCCCGGCAAGCCATGTTACCGAGAGAACATGCCCCCGCCCACCATGTTACCGAGAAAACTCGCCCCGGCGTGCCTTGTTACCGAGAAAACTTGCCACGGTGCGCCTTGTTACCGAGAAAACTCGCCCCGCCCCGCCTTGTTACCGAGTAAACTCGCCCCGGCGCGCCATGTTAACGAGAAAACATGCCCTCGCGCACCTTGTTACCTAGACAACCTGCCCCAGCGCGCCATGTTACCGATAGAACATGCCCCCGCGCACCTTGTTACCGAGGAAACTTGCCCCGACGTGGCTTGTTACCGAGAAAACTTGCCACGGCACGCCTTGTTACCGAGAAATTCTGCCTTGACTGGGCAATCAAGGTAGGTAGGCCGCCGTGGGCATGGGTGGGATGATGGGTGCTGGAAAAGAACTAGTTTTGCGAAATGAGGTTAAAGGCCCGTTCTAAAAGAAAGGGAGGTGTCGGAGACCTTTTGTATCCCCGGCGTTGCTTTGGGTGGGATGTTTTGCAGGTATAGTAGGGGGTGATGATATGTTTGGGTACACGAGCGTTTGGCGGGTGCGCGGCACACTTAATCGCTCGGGACATGCCGCGCATGGCCATAACGAGTCTGTGTGGCTGCTGTGGGCCGCCCGGACCTAGGAAGGTGACAGGGCAGCGCGGCCGCGCAAGTGGCTGCGCCGCCCGGCCATCGGCCACCCGGTTTTGCCGGGCCGTGCGTGTTGTGCCCCGGTCCCCGCCGAGCACGGTGTGGTGATTCCGCGCTAACCCACCCTTGCACAAGGAGCGGGACCTAACGGTGCCCTTCTGTCAGCGGCAAGACACCGGTGTCCCTCTCGGTTGGGTGTGGCGGGGTCTGCGCGTGCGGCGCCCTCCGTCACTCGGGACATTCCCC